>CAEFZY010009654.1:0-55077 GCA_903066815.1 Brachyrhaphis roseni | reverse complement strand
AAGACTGTATCAAACAAGTAGCCCTTCGTGTTACTCTGTACCCGTGAAGTAGCCCCCAGTCTCAAAAAGGTTGGTGACCCCTGATTTACAGTAACGACCTACATTGCAAAGCTGCGGCTCATTTTTCTGCCTTCATCTCGTCGAGTCAATAACAGTCATGCAATGCAGGGAAATAAAAACATTCTATAATGCTGTGTTGTCAGTCCTCCAATCGTCTATTTTTGCTTTTTCTCGCAGTGGCGGTAGAAAGAACTGGAGCGACGGTATTTATCAGATGCCTCAGGTTGCACTTTTAACTCAGACGGCTTTATTTGTTGGTTTTGCAGAGGACAGATTTGGGAAGGATGGGTTGGGTAACCACCTGCAGCCCCAAACCACCCCAACCTCCTCCAGCAGAGGATGGAGCATGGAGATTCTATACAGACCTAAGGACCTTGACCACACTTCGCTGAACCATGAACTTGAGATACTATTCATCTCTAAACCGGGTTTAGTTTTTGGGAGAGCTGCTCTTTGTTGCCTTTGCGTGAATGAGACACTAAGACTGAAGAAGCTAAGAAAACTTCTTAAGTTATCTGCATCGGAAAACATCTCATAATCATTTGCATTCGGGTCAGTTTGGTGTCCAGAAGCCGTTCGGTTTTGACAGCAATCCTTGTAGATAACATACAGAATATCGCTTTAATCTGCTTTCTTTGGCGGGAAACGGGACCGGGATGGAAACACGATGAGCTACACTTCGACTCTGCTGCTACACGATGACATCACGGCCTCGTTACGTCCCCGTGGCACGTGCTGATGAGGAACCGGACAAATGTATTTACCTCACCGACGTGTTTGCACATGGAAGTGATGTGAACTTCCATGTGCTAACAACCAACTAACAACCAACTGTAAAAAAACACACAAAAAAAACTCCTCGCCATAACCTGTTGTGGTGTAGTTGATTTTTAACACTGATGAATGTCTTTTATGAGGAATCATCTCCCTCACAGCCGTGAGATGTGACGTGATCAGACTTTACAATCATTCAACCACCTACACAGAAAACCCTTGAACAGGCCTCCCTCACAGTTAGAACAGAAGGATTTTTGACCATTGAACACAAAGTGACATTAGTGACTTCGTTGTTACTACTTTGTACCACACGTTAGAGGTTTCTATATAGTTCGTTGGTGCTAGTGGATAACAACACGGAATTAAACCTTTGCTGTACAGTACAGTATGTATTTGAATGTATGTCGTGCAATTAATATAAATGTTTACAATATTTTTTATAATACTTAAGAGGCAGACCTCAATGGACAATACAAGTTGACAAAATGAACGTATCGGGTAAGAAGCGGCTTCAGAAATCCCACGATTTGTATGTTTGTCCTTATTTACATGGGAAAAGCACTTAAAGGATTCACTGTGATGAGATGTACAATAATCAATACATAGTCTACTCTGTGCCAGAGGGGGGAAAAACTGTTTAATAATACTTGATGTGAAGTACTTGCTTTTTGTTAGATCATGTTTTGTTTTTCTTTGTAAACATTTCCATTGAGCTAGATAGAGCTGATAGTAATTGTGGATAATAAAGTGTTTTGTTTGAAATAAAAAAATGGCATGCATTTTATTGTTTTATTGTCATGATGTTGTTTTTGTCCAGCAGGTGTCTCTGTCTGCTTGTCTACGGGATAAGATGTGGTTTGGGGGAAGTGCTGCAGTTCAGAGAGCAGCGAGAAACAGCTTGTGAAAATAAAATACATAGTTAAAAATGGGTAGTTAAGGTGAATATGTTCTCTAATACAATTAAACATTTTCATGAGTCCAAGACTTGAGTGATATGTGACGTAGCAAACCAAGATCTGAGTAAACTTGTCACTCTAATCAGTTCAGTTTGCATCATTGACAAGTTGAGACCCTTTTTCTGTTGCTCCAAATCAAATTCTCCAGCTGAAGTGTAATCAGTCTAAACATTTCAGATTTTAAATGACCTCTTGATTCAGCATTGAATCATAAGCTGTGAAGCACATGCTCTGTCAGCGTAATCTGTTGTGCACACTTTCTAACAATACTTATTTCCTTTGAGTCATTATGAAAATTAGCTAAAACCTGTTTGCGAATGACATTCCTTGTAGTGTGCTGCCCTGGGTGGAAAGCCATACTGCCTAGTTAAAAAAAACTGTCTGAGAATCTGATTAGTAACAGTTAATATTTTATGTACGGATGCTGCATTTGAGTCACCTTTGGATATCAGGTGAGTGGCTCAAATCAGAGAAGAGAGCATATTGGTTGCAATTTGGAAAACAGTGGGAAGTGCTATTATGGTATAAGAGTCTACAATGTATTTTTGTCTATTTTGTACATACAAGAAACCAGTGGTTTATAGTTTATACTGACAGTAATTACTATAATGTATGGCTCTCTTACATTAGTGCCTACTCAGTGTGACTTCTGCTAATAACAGTTTTCCAGTTACATGGTACCAGCCCCCTTTTTCTTTTTTTTTTAAAGAAACTTCTCTGCTGGGGTCCCAAGTATTCAGTCAGGTTGAAAAGGTGTTGTCAAGACTGTAGGTCACTGATTGGCTGGGGGATGGAGTCACCTGCTGCGTCACAAAAGCAACTCCTTTACAATAATCCGACCTGTCATTTCAAAAACTCACTGAGTGTATTTGGAGATTTTAAGAACAATGGTGGACTAAGCAGAATGATCAACATAGCTTCCATGTCCTCCATTGTTGAGTTTGTGTTGCATATGGATGCTACTTTCTGGACACCCAAATATATGATGACTCCGCCCACTACACTTGTTCCTCCTATACCTATGGGAAACGCTCTTAAGCGGCCATATTGGATACTGAAGTCAGGGTTGCTTGTTTAGCTCTTATTTTAAGAGTAGGATTTCAGGTTATCTTTCGTTTCACTAAACACTGTGAGACAAGATGTCTGGAAGCAGTCTTCCATCTCCAGAACAGAACCAAATGACACCAGTCCAAACAGGTTCAGCTTTATCTTTCTAACCCACTAAACCCAAAAAAGAGCAAGTAAATGGTTAGAAAGTGGTATTAATAAATATAAAAAAAAAGATTCATATGTATTTTGGTTAACAGTAATAAGTTACAGTAGCTCTGTTTAAAGGTGTACAGTTGAAGCTGGTTCTGAATGAGTCACAGACGCTTCGGCTTGTCGGACAGCCGGGCAGTGAAGGAGGAGGAGTTCAATGTGGGCTGGGACGTTTGTATAGTGCTTCGGTGGGGGTTGCAGACCGGGTGACCCCCATCCCAACCCCATGATTCACGTGGGGAGGCGGAGACTCCACATCGGATTCACCAGGCAGGCAGCGCCGGGAGGACCGTCCTGAACTCCCCGCTCCGAAAAACCAACCGCCGAGGAAGAGCTGAGTTTCTGCATCGCGTCCGCTTCGTTTACAATGTGAGAAATGGCCGGAACGAGGTAAGTTTACCCACTTTAACTTGAACGCGACGCGAAGTTGAAGGCAGAAAGTAGCTCGCTGTCTGCTCTCGCGCCACTTACTGGTTAATTAGTTCAAATTAATGTTAAACTTTACGGTTTAAAACAGAGACGTGGTTCTGTTGGTAGTCTTATTTTAAAACTCACATTGAATCTGTTTTGGTTTGCTACAGGTTTCACACTGAAACGTCTGCAGCTCTTAGTCGCTAATTAAGAGTTTTAACGATCTGCAACGCAGCAGTAGCTGTAGTGACTTGAAATTAATCTTTTCCCAAATGATATGCCACCAGCAGCCACATCGTTTGAACTGGCTTTGATGTCGTCCAGTAATTTGCTGGACTAACTTTCCTCTTTGCTGTGGTTTAGGAGGCCAGTAAATGTTCCACAGTCTCCCATTTGTTGCTCCGGTTTTCACTGGTGGCTCATTCAGCCTCAGCCATAAGGGTTCATATTCTGCTGGATGCCTTCACCATCTGCTTTTCAGGGCAGATGTGCTTTAAAACTTTACTCTGTTTTTTTTTATTTTATTTTATTTTATTTTTTTTTAATTGCATTTCAGCCCCCACAGCTAGATTCTCCTCATATGTTCATCCTTCTTTAGTGTGATATAAAGTGATTTTCCTGATAGAAGCTCCTGACCCCCAAGTGTTAGTGGGGAGCAGCCATCTCTCTCTGGTTTTCCAGCTGTGACATAGTATTTCCATTCAGTAGTTATTTAAATCCTGGGATTTTGTTTTGTAACCTAACTCTGCTTTAAACATCTCCACTATTTATTCCCCGACCTGTCTGTTGTGCTCTTTGGTCTTCGTGATGCTGTTTGTTCATCACTGTTGTTCTCAATGTTGAGATGAAATGACACAAAGGTGATGAGTTGTGCTGGATTTTAATTAGGGGTGTCGGTGTAAAAAGGACTTGATACAAGTGCACGCCTCATTTTTCATATCTTCTGTTTGTGAAGGCGTTTCACAGACGTCCATCCTTTTTCCTCGACAATATGCTCAGCTTTGTGCTGGTCTACCACATGAAATTTCAGTGACATTCATTGCTTTTGGTTGTGGCAATATGTGAAAGATGTAAGGAATGTATACACATTCCCTAGGGATTGTTATGACTCAACTGATGGAGCTGTGGCCGTGAGAATCATTTTTGTGTTATTCCTGGTACATGTGTACCTAGTGGTGATTTTTTAATAAATTTTTTTTTTTTTTTTTTACATGTCATCTGACCGTAAAGACCTCTTATTGACAGCTGTTCCACATACATAATCTAAAACAAAACAAAAAAACCAAAGCTATTGATGTTGTTTGCATTGCCTGAAGCTGTTGGTTTGGTGCAGCAGGCCAACATGGCTTCTCTGGTGCAGCAGATCCCATCACCATCCCGCCCGAGTGCTGCGGTTTAAAAGTTTTTCTCTCCATTTCTACTAAGCTCTTCTCCCATCATTGTATGGCGTAAACTCCGATCCATTTGTTTTTGCCGCAGGGCAGAGTTTATCTTCCTTGCACGGGCTTGTTAATATGAATGGCTGTGATCACAATGGGACGTCACCTCGGTGTTTACCCTGATGGGCTGCAGTAGAAGTTTCAAACAAAAGGAGAGCAACTTACTTTACACGCTCCCTGCCTATCTTCTTCACAGAATGAATCAAAGTTTCGACAAAAAGACAAGAAATTCTGACAATTAACTAATCTTTTAGCTGGTCTGCAGGACATTTTAAAGTGTTTTTGACGTTGAGTTCTTCTAGAATACTTAAAAATGTTACCAGGATTTAATGCTTGTTTGTTTTTTGTTTTTTTTAGGGCTGAAACAATTAATTTGATTAATCATGATAACATGATAACTCAATTGTAATCATCTTAGTGATTGATTAATCATTAACTGGAGTATACAGACTCACTAAAAGACCAGTTGCTGAAAGTAGAACCTATTCAGAGAAGTAATGAAGGCAAAACTGTACAAATGCATCTTGGATAAAAAACAAAAGTTTGTCTTTAAATGTTTTTCACTCAGAACTCGCATGGCATAGTTTTGACTGTAGATAAGTCTATTAAGGTCCAGTTATTGATCTGCTAATCTAAAAGTAATGAACCGATCTGCTCTATATCAGATCTCATGTTGTTGGTAGAAGTTTTATTTAGTTTTTTTTTGTTTTTTTTTAGCAATGACTCCTTTGCTTCAGATGGTCAAGCATTTCACAAATTTTAGGCAACAAAATATTCATTTTTCCATTTTTAAAAATGAGTTGAATTTACTGGTTTATTTGCATCTTTTAATGTATTTCTAATACAGTATAAAAAAGGGTCAAATTAAAAATCTGCAGACCGTTTTTTAAAATATAATTAATCAATTGCTTGTCAAAACAAATAACAGATTAATCGATAACTAAGCTCATTAGCTACAGCCCTTGTATTTGTCATGTCTTTTTTTTCTTTCCTGGACTGTAATCCTGTTCAGATCTGCGGATCAGCTCTGTTGAACCCAACACACCCGTCTAATTTGACCCTGGTTCGCCGTGACCTGCAACAGTGACTCCGTAATGAGGTTAAGGTGGTTTATATTCAAACACGCTTATCTTCACCTGCACAACCATTTGATGTTGCACACTTTTCGTCCTCCGGGAGCTGCTTCGCCTCACCTGCGCACAGCAGAGCCGAAGCCAAAGCGGAAAATGCTGATCATCACTCGGCCGCATTAAAGCGGATAATAACTCGCTGCACTACGCAGATAGACATCTGAACGGGTGACTCATCTCGTTCTGACCCGTGTAGCATGTCGTAGCAGTGGGCTGTCAAGAAACTGAAAGGTATAAATCACACAGGAGTGGAACAAAACAGGGCCACAACTTTGCACTGCTCTTCCACTGTTTGGGAAATATTAATCTCTCCCTGCATGCTGATCCCCTGCGATGGCCTCTTAAATCCTCCTCTCCCCGTCGGGCCCCGGGCAGACTGAGCGCTAACATCTTCACCAGATTGCTCTGCGTTTCTAATCCTGGAGGGTCGGCGTCTTCACTTCCTCCAGAGGACAACACGAACAGACGTGCGTATCCTGCCTGTCTCCTCGTCCGCCCACTGACCTCCACTTTAACCTCCTAGCTCCACGCCGGGATTAGACGCGGGCGTCGTTTATCATGTCATCTGGTGGAGCGGAGCGGGGCGAAGGTGGGGCTCCTCTTAAAATGATGGTACAAATTACTGCTGCTGGCGGAAAAACAAACAGGGGCCAGCTTGCTTAGATACGTATGTGGTCTTTGTTTAGCAAGAGATGTTTCAGTGGAAGTTAAGTTTTTGAACAAAATTCCTCAAAAATGTAAAAAAAAATTATTTCAAAATAGAATAAAATTGACTTGTTTGGTCTACTTATAGCTGAATGGCTGAAAGTTGAAGCACCTTCCATTGAAAAATTAAATTAATATAATGGTAAAGATCACATTTTCTCTAACGATTCAAAAAGATACATGCATTTTATAGAACTTGTAGTCTTAGTATGTAAAGCCTGTAAGATGAAGCTTTATTTGAAATCACAGCATTTTACTACTCACTGCCCTTGTTTTATGACGCGGTATTGTTTTTGTACTAAGAAATCTAGTTATCAAGTAGGCCTCTTCACCTCTACTTTGGTTTGCTTTAATTGGTGTTTCTGATTTTCTATTTACTGCAACTGAATTGTTGATTCACCAGCAAAAGAAATACAATAAAATTTACAACAATAAAGTAGGAATTGGACTTTGTTTGGACAAGTGGCCCCATTGTTCGCTTTGTGACAGCTTGTGTGCTGGACAGAGAGAGGCGTGTTTGTGCTAAATGCTGATCCCGTCCTCATATCTGACCTCAAAAGTCTCCAAATGTTTTCAGGTAGCTGGGGGGGTTCAGGAATGGCTATACCAAGAGTTCAGTGATCCTGTTGCCGAGTGCGACCTCGGACAGACACCGACTGTTCAGCTGAACTGGATGGAGGGTGGAGGTTCCTGAAAGCTCTGGCAGGAGAATGCAGGACGACGGACCTGGCAATACTCTCCATAGAGAAATCTGAGCAACGCTTCTCCTCATTCAGTTTGTTGGCAGATACTGAAGAAACTTTGAAGTGCCGACCCACAAAAACCTTCTCCTGGAGTTGTTGAAAGGGTTAGGCGCTTTTATTTCACAACTCGTGGAGAATCACTTTGCTTCAGCAGGGTCTGAGCAGTTTGGCGGCTCCTGGACGTGAATTCACTCAAGCCATGTAAAATTGTTTGTTGGAAGAGAGTATGGGAAACATTGGCCTTGCCCAAGGTGGCTCGGTGTCCCTGTGGGATCCCATCCTAAGTCTGTGCCAAAGGAGAGGCGGAAATTGTCTCTCGTTTTAAATTTGGGGCAGCTGGTATTGGAGGTCACCCCAGACCTCTCCTACATGACCCAGACTCCTCCCTCTACCCTAGCTCTGATTGGCTGGACTGTCCTCGTGTGGTGGCGGCACAGAGACCTCTTTGAATGGGCGCCCGCCTGTTGATCTGACAATAGTCGGCTTTGTTGTGCACCGCCACAGGCTTCAGAAGAAGGTTTATTTCAAAGGCTTTGTAATGCATAAGGTCACGTGTCACCATGGGAAATTCTTATATACAAGGTACCATATTTTTTCCCTTTACAAAATGCTTCTTAGACACAAGCCAGTTACAATTACCAATGTATACCAAATTTTTAACCCCTTATAAATGTATGGGCAGTTGTTTTTGTCAGACTCTAAATTCATCTGATGTTGCTATGAACTTAAATACTTAGCACATAGATCTAACATGTATTTGGTAAGCAAACTAACAAAATAAACTTTGACTGCCAGACAGTGGCGAAGTGTTTCCAATGTGATCCTTGGAGTGTGCATCAGCAGGCATTAGTGATGCACATACAATACTTTGGTTGTTCAGTGAATTAATGCAACAGTACACAGTAGTCCAAAAGGGGTTAAAAAGTTGCAGTTTCAAAAGTCTTACATTGCTTTAATGGCTTAAAGTACTTTTAAAGACATGCCAGAGAAGGGAGTTGCTGCCCCTACCTCACCTGTTGCTGCACACTGCTCGTCAGTTGGCTGAAAGAGGGCCAGTACGTTGAGTAGCTAAAGTTTGAGTCATGATTCTTCATTGCATTTTGTGACTCGAGACGGTCAAGCCTACCATTAACTAGCTGCTAATAAATCCATGCTAACTAGCTAGCTAACTTTTCTGTGTCTGTCATTAAGTTCAGATCCAGTTTACTGAACGTTTGTTTTCGCTACTGGCTCACTTCTGCTGCCAACATATATGAGGCTAAGTGCATTCTGTGCAAAACACATTTAAGCTAGGCACCACAGGGGCTTTCTGATGCTTGACTGTAGTACAACAGGATCCCCCAACCATTCCATATATTTGTGATTTTTTTTTTGTCTTAAATTTCATTCAAGGTGGCTTTAAAAGTTCTTAAAAAGTTTTAAATTCGACTTGTTTAATTTGAAATGAACACTGTAGGATCATGTTGTATATTTTCTTCCTTGTACCAGCAAAACTGTGGTATATTACACAAGGTTAAGGTTGTGATACTGTGAGAATCCCATTCTGAGCCAGAGCAAGTTGACCTATTTTTCTCAGTGATATCAGTGTCCACATCACACACCATCTAGTTCGCCTTTGTTTTCAATCGGGCAGTGTTTTGCGGAACAACTCGGATTGGAAAAGGTTATGTTTTTCTTTGTGTTTTTTTTTTTTTCCCTTTTACCTTGCATCAGTTTCAGAGAAACCCCATGTTTAGACTAGTTTGCATGCGCCAGCCCTGTAGCGCTGCGAGCAAACTGGTTCGTCTGGTTGTTGAACCTTTGGGTGCGTCATTGTGGTGAGTAACAAATATCGGCCCATCTCAGTTGATAACTGGACTAGACAGTTTTGGAGATTACTGAGTCTGTTTACTCTTCTCCGCTAAGTGGCAATGACATTTATCTGTTCAGATAAAACGTCCTTAGAGAGGGAACACTTTCCGTGTGTGATTTCACATGATGCAATATAAGGCAGTCTTAGGACCATTGTTAAAGCCATTATTAACAGCTTTCTAGTCTTATTCCAATGTTTGGTAGTGAATCCGGTCACAGGGATAAGAGCGCAGAGGGGTGCCTACAGCTCTCTCGTATCCGACCCCCATTTCCCTCAGCAAGGCATGTAGATTCTTGGCTGTTGAGTCTTTACTCTTCTTCCAGTCTTCAATCTTTGCTGGCTCAAATAAAGTAGCTCTAGCATGCTTCCAGTGTCTAAGTGTGTAAGACGAACCCCAACCCCCAAACTCGTTTTCCAACGTGTGAGGAATGGACATCAACAACTGGTGGAGATTCGAACAGAACAGGAAGAGGAAGCTGGAGGAGGCTTGAAGCAAAGGGAAAGTCGGTGGATTAGTTCACGCCATCATTTCTCTTCAGGAATCCAAAGTATTTGTTGGCAAATTTTGTGGAGAATCTAAGGGGTCTTGTAATGTGGGGGTGTTTAAGAAAATAGACGAGGATTTTGTAGAATCAGAGATAAAACAACTCAGAGTAAAAAAAAGACCACTAGTGTGCTGCAGGCTTGAGTGGGTCTGGTTTATGAAACAAACACTAAGCTAAAGACAGACCAGGATGGGTAAATGACACCCTCAAGCCTAACATTAACTTTAATGTAGATTGCTGTGGGGATGAATACCTCCTAGATATCTCCAGCTGAGTTACAGTGCCTTACAAAAGCCTTCATATCACTTGAAGATCTTCACCTTACAACCACAAACTGAAATTTGAACTCTGTCTAGCAGACATATGAAAATGACGAATGGTTTTCAACATGTTTTACAAATAATTCTGAAAAGTGTGGCGCTCACTTGTGTTCAATCCCAGACACCCTGTAATGAAATCTTGTGCAACTAGCTGCCATTATAAGTAATTTTATTAGTAAATATTGACTATATACTTTCATCCTCCCACGCGACTTCCCCACCAAGCTTCTTCAGACTAACAGGAGCAATTAGCAAACATCTCGTGGAACTGCAAGTCTGCTTAGCTTATCTAACAAACTACTTTTCAGTCCCATGTTCCTAAGAACTTTTGTAAACAGCATAAAGAGAAGCATCGTGGTGAAGGCGAAGTGTCAGGGTAGGATCTTCTTAAAGACCAACTTCAAGGCGTCAAATTGCAAAGTCTATTTTTTTTTTCAGTCATGTTTCATATATATGGGCTTTTTATTATATCTGAATGTAACAGTTACTGTAATGTGCTATAAAATCCCAATATGCGCCTGGAAAATACATAATTCCCCCCTTAAGAGAAATGTCTTTCAGGATTAGTTGTGTTATGTCTTTTACTATAATGTACATTTATTTTCAGTCCATTCTGTTTGATCTTTCCCAGAAGAATGGGTATTTAGGAAACAACATGCCTACAAATTAGTCAACTAGACAAAGTCATACATATAAACAAAAGATCAGATGTTCTCCATATAAAAAACAAACAATCCTTCTGGAGATTGGCTGATTAGGCAGTTTTTTTTTTATCATTTCTTCACTTACATTTACAAAAAAAAAAAGTAATTTGAAACAAATTGAAAGGCCCAAAAACAGCAGTTCTTGTCTCAGTAAGGTGGCTCCCTACAGGTCAATTGCATACAATGTGACATCCAGTAGTTTAATCGACTGAAGGGACTGTTCAACTCTTCAAAGGCTCCTCAGAAAGCCTGAAGAAGCATTGCTGAATACAAGCTGTGCTGCGGGTGTCCTGCTCCCTCTGACACGATAGGAATGGGAGGTGTTAAACAAAAGCCCCAGAGAATGTGTGCACGGCAGGTGCAGGACGTTTTTCTGTCATGTGAGGTATGTGCACTCTCCCCTCTCTCCGGATTGTTCCGGACATCTGGGGTGGTGAGCCGGACCCCGGTCACGCATCTTACAGCTCATCTAAGTTTTTTCCTGTTTTCCTGCAGGAGCAGCTCTGGCTTTTGCGGCCCCTCCATTTGGTTTCGCGGCCCTCCTCGTCACGCTGCGAAACAGAAGCGAGGCTCCTGGCCCTGCTGCATGTTGGGTTTACAGTTACAGCTACTGGAACTGCTGCCAAGCGCTCTGTTGTCGGTCCATATCTACGCTTCGTGCTTTACAATATTTAGATAAGCGCGTTGCTTAGCAGCCACCTTGAATAGACTTTGTACATGCTTTATCCATAACCAAACAGAAGTTTTGTATTTTGGCAGATCATGTCTTTTGTTTCATTCACAGGCCTCTGCATGCTCTGTTGAGGGAAATAACCCAGTAGTTTCTCAGCATTGCACAATTTTATAACTGCTTTTCTCCCTGTGGTGAGATGATTTAACACTTCTCCCTTTCCCTGGAGGCGCCGTCTTATTTTTAAGTCGGTATCTGAGCAGAAATAGGAGGCAGCTATTCCTGTAAATACACCGGTAAAGGGTGGACCCATCGCACTTGTAAGCTGGGCTCGGCGATTCAGGGTGCTAAGGTTTCCTGGATGAATGGCGAGCCCTGTCTGAGAGCTCCGCTCAGCACAATTGAACTCTGGTGCAGACTCTGGTCCGCCTAAAAAGCTAGGTCTCAATTCAGTTGGAATTAACTCTTTGGTGGTACGAATCCATATTTGGACACTAGAGACCGCTCCCAAAGCATGAAAAGAACTACAGTGCAAAGCATTCTGGGTAAAGACAACCAAAACAAACACAGGTGTCTTGCACTAGCGGGAGAAATGGCTTGTGGTCTTTTACCTAAGACAAAAGAGAAAAACTACAACTGCTAAATTCTGACGCTACTCCATTGTTGTTCACATTTTTTGCAAAGGAGGAAGTTGGGCTCCTGTCGTCTTTGAACGATTTTGTGTCGTTTCCTGGAGCAGCTACTGGTGCAGCTTCACCACTGGTGAGGAGGGGAACAGGTTTTCCAATTAGTTTGAATTGTATGATACGATTCAGTGGGAAAGCAAAACACACCAGCAGAAAATGTAACAAATATTGCGATTTTCGTCCCCAAAGGAACCGAGTCTACTGGACTATCACGTGTGAAACGTGAACTCCCCAACAGCCTCCACTGTGCTTTGTCAGAGGTGTCCTATCAGCAAAATGCAAAATGCCAGAGTGGCAATGAAGCAGAAAGCCGTTACTTGATGATCTGATTAAATACTACCGCTGGAGTTCACTATGTAACTCTCTGCTGTTTCTTTCTTTCTCTCCTTGTTGAATTCATTGGTATTCAAGTTTGTTTGAAACCCACAACTGGACAATGACACATGGTCACTCGTTGCCCTATTTCCAGAGACTGCATTGTCCAGTCCTGTATGTTTACAGCTACTGGGAAAAGTGCCATTTACACTTTGGCGTTTGCTTCGAACAATGGGGCAGATTCCATGTTCTGTTGTTTCCCTCGCTCTGGGAAACTGCCCTCACTCCCAGTTATTTTTGGAGCTGACAGTAAAAAATCTGTTTGATAGATGTCTTATTTCTCTCTCATAAAGCTGCTGAGACTAATATGATGGTGGGGAAAGTGTGTTTTGTTTCTATCTTTTAGTCCTGATGGTGTATTTACAATTTGACCAGCTTTATTTTTAGCTGCTGTGGGAAAAAAAAGAGAAAAAGCACACAGCTGAAGCGTCTCCTTGACCCAGTTGGGAGGCAGAAACCCTTGTTTCACACCAGAATAAAATGGACGTTGCGTTTCTTCCTAGTTCTTCTACCTTTTGGGAACTTATGTTTCCGGAGACACAAAAAGTTAAAGCAGCTCTTATTCAGAGAGTTTCTGAAAGAAGAGAAGGGACAAAAAAAAATTTGCATTCCCAATCGTTGGAGTGAAACAGAAACCGGTGTGCTTCAGCTGGAGTTTCCCCCTAAGGTAAATCAGGTGCTGTATTCATCAGTCATAGGACCGCATGCGTATCAAGTTCATTTTAGATCAATAAAAAGAAAAACAAACATTCCTGTCAGAGCTGAACTTCAGCGAGCTGGTTGCAGACTGCATTCCAAGCCATTTATGAACATTTACAGCATGAATGTAGAGTCCTCAGCTATTCTTTCATGTTTGCCTCTCAACTCAGTCAGACCACTGAGGCAACTGAGGTTAATTTACATGGTGTCTTGTGCAGTCTACATGCACAGAATACTATTTACAAGCTTTCTAAATTGAAAAGAAAAAACTGTAAAAACATTCTGCTTTCACAACTAAGTAACATCACAATAAAACAGTTTCCTAACTGTATATTAATAATGTCTCTTTTCATTGAATTCAAGAGGTTCAGTGTGCCATGTAGAAAAAGAAAATTACAAATGATTTTCTACTGAATCCATAAATGTCATCTCCAGGTCCCCTCTGTAACGCTGTGTCATTATTGATCAATTCTGCCGTAAAAGTTATTTAACTCTGATTTTCCAGCGGTTCTGTCACCGATGAATCATCAAATGATTAGGATTGTGAAACATAAATTTGATTGGTGATGTACAGATATCTGTTTGCTGGTATTCCCTGTTTGTTAAACTCTTTCCAACCTCTACAATCCTTTACAAAAACACAGCATAAAACAGTGGAAGGATCACTAAGTGGATGAGACGTTTATAGTGATATAATGGCACGGCATTGGCTTGGCTCTCGGGTGGTGGAAAAGCAAATAGTTTGTTTTTTTTACGGCACCAGTGAAGAACTGGCTGGTTAAATACTGGAACCACTTTGAAGCAAAAGCCGTACAACTAGACCCTTTAACCAGGGTGTCCACCCACCTTTCAAAAGTTCTAGATTCATATATCTAAAATTAAAGCCTTAAAATGACTTAAATTCATTTAAAAAATGCAAGTTGTCCTTAAATAATCAATCATAGGTCTTAAATGTTGTCGTGGCACGACAGTCTCGTCTACTCAGACTTTATTAAACTTCTCTGTCAGGCTAAAGTTCAAGTCACCCTCAGACATCTTCACTGCATTCTGTGATTCCCTTTAATTGAGGCTACCAGTAGCTAGCTGCCAATATACCCTTGCTAGTTAGCTAGCTCTTTTTTTTTATCACAGGTAAATGCAAATTTATTGTCTTTTTTTTTTTTTTACATATCCATCGATCTAGAAGTCTTAAATTTAAAATTTCATTCATAATTTTAAAAGTCTTACATTTGAGTTGGTGAAACCCTGTGAATGAACTGGTGACCAATCTACGCTGTATCAATGCAGCAATTTAGTTAAAATATAAAAAGCATTTAATCTTGTTTTTCCTAAGGTAAATTTGTTAAAGGCTTTTGCTTGTCTTTGCAGTTTTTCCTCAATATTAATTTCAGCCTGAACACTAGCCAGGCCCTCTACTTATCTTTCAATAGAGCCCAGCAGGCTAGCTCTTAGCTCTAACTGCTGATTATTTACTCAAAGGGAGCCGGCTTTTGCGGCTGACGCAGCTCGTCAGCCACGTTCCTGACTGCTGACCCCCTGAATCCTGCTTTCCTGCCTCCCCTCTTCACTGCAGTGGACATTTGAGGCATTCAAGGAACAAAACTCATTCAACACGGTGCTCTTCTGTTCGTCGGATAGATTCAGACTTTCCCTAGGCAGAAAGTGGTGATTAAGCCAGCTAAATGTTGCTGAATGCAGCTGAGCTTCTTAGTGTGGGAGCGCCTCATTTAGAGACTGGGAGCAATAAAAGGATAAAGGCTCTGGTATGTGTGTTGTGTGTGTGCGTATGTGTAGGGGGTGAGATGTTGACTGTTGACTTCGCTTTGAATGGCCTATTATATTCCAGGCTTCCCAGCCGTTAAGTGTTGTGGCTCTAATCAGTCTGCGAGTCATCTTCTAATAGTTTTCTCTCTTTGTGAGACCTGAGTTCTGGGAACGTCAGACATTACGGCCAACAATGGCAGCTGGTTCTTTGACGCTCATGTGCCACCTTGCCACAAAGATTCAGCTTTTTTTATCGAGGCGTCAGAAGGTTGGAGCCGATGTGAGGGAATGAAGCAGATGGCTGCCCAGCAGAGAGCCCAGCGCTGCATGGGAAGGCTCCTATGTTCCTCTCTGTGTTTGCTCTGCGTTTACCTGGATGTTTTATCAGGGAGCGGGAGCGCCCCAGGCTGCTTCTGGCACCCGATTAAACAGAACTCCATATTTAAAGTGCGGCGGAACAGGTACCGCAGTATTACTCAAGGCATTCCCGTTAAAACAGAACAGCTGTCGTTCCCAGAGTGGGTGACGGTGTAAATCTGGCAAGGCTGACTGGCACCAGTCTTCTGTGTCTATTTCTGAGCCCGAATTCGAGCACACAAGCGGAGACTTGGCACGAGCTCAAGGAGCGCATATGTGCGCTTGTTGGTCCACACTCTGATCCACGCTAAGCTTCTTGCACCTCCTGAGCAGCACAGGTAGTCTGGACAGCAAGCCTACAAACAAAACGACAGAGAGGAGTCGAGGAGGTTTTCTTCCGCCCACCCAGAGTCGCAGACTGGGAAAGCGGCCAAATATCCAGCAGATTCCAGTGACACCAGTTCATCCCCACAGGCCCGTTCTGCCAAAGATATTTAGCTGGAGCTGGGTGGGACACAAAGGAAGAGAAAAGGAGCTCGGCCTGCCAGGATCTTCAAGTGGTCATTGTGAGAGAGGAGAACAGATTATATGTTGGGCGTTTGGAAGCGGTCCTCTGAGGGTGACCTACACATCGCCTCAGTGAAGGACTTCTCCTTTTTTCCTCATGAATAGGGCTGGCTTTTTTTTTTTTTTTTTAATTTATACATAAAGGCCTTCACTGGTGAACTAGATCAAAGGAGTCTAGAAAATAGATCTTGGCCTGGATACACAGCTCTAACAGTGTTTTCATGCACTTTGTTTATTTTTATTCAGATAAATGCTTATCAGATGTCAATTTGATTATTGTATTGGAGGCCTTTGAGTCTTGTGTTTTTTTACACAATATTTCCATATTTATCCATTTTGAGTTTGTTTTGGATTTTGAACATTGCTTAAATTCACATTTTGCACGTTTCTCTTTAAAATGAGTTTTACTAAAGCTAGCCATCTTACTGATGCTAATGACTGATATAGGTTGCTAATGTCATTTTAAAAAGTAAGCTCTTTTAGTTTTTGGTTTCTCTCTCGCACAGTGAGACGTCGCCTTTTCATATCTGTCGATATTGATGGTTATTGGTTAGTTTTTTTGTTTTAAATATTTGAAATGCTGCCAAACTGGCAGCATTTCTGTGGATATGCTGCATTTCTGTGGATATCCTGTGGATAAAACAGGACCCTTCCTGTTTTATCCACAGTTTTCACTCCTTGCCATTGTTTTTTTATTTATAAGCAGTTTGAGGTACAGTGATAAAACCATAAACTGCTGCTGCTCAAGTTACTTCACAGGTAGTTGCTAGGTAACCAGAATGAGTCAGTTGGTTTTAGCCGCTCAACTTTTCTTAGCTACCTGTGAGAAGTTGAGAGGCTAAAGCCTTTCCCGTTCCTACATGCCCCAGATAGCTGTGCAGCTCAGGGTCAAAGGTCAGTGAACCTGAGTATATCAACAGACATAATATCTGTTGATATTGATCACGTGTCTTCCATGTGATATATTGTTTTTGATTTATCGCCCAGCGCTACCATTCATTAGCCTGATTGGTGCCTCCCTAAGAGTGCTTCAAACATTGTTCTTGTGACTTTCACCTGTGAAAGAAATCCTTAAAACCCAATTTAAAATGTGCTCTCTGCAAAGTTGTTTTATATTTTGACATAATGGTGAAACAGTTTGTCCCAGGGTTTTAAGTTTTTCTGAAGTATGGTAGAACTATAAATTGGTTCAGGCCTTTTCAGCGGTGTACTTATCTCCCGCTCTCCCTACATATCTCCTTTTGTTTCCTGTGCCTCCTCCCTCCCAGTGTTTCTTTTGTGTCCTGCCTGCATTGTGCTGAATTGGCGGTTGCAGACCGCTCTGATTGTAGTTGAGCTCTTTGTTTTCTGTGGCTCACCAAGAGCGCGTGGGTCTGTTCGGGCCCCGCCGACCCCACGCTCTGGCTTCCCACCGACATTCCCACCTGTCTCCCGGTTTGAGGGGAACACACTCAATCACTCTACATCCCCACAGTTCAGAGATGACATCACTGAAAGCTCACACTCACACAGATGGATGCATACGGGGAGCACAGAAATTAAAGCTCTTACCATATGGACACGTGTGTTTTTGAACCTCTCAGCCTGCCAAATGGCGTGACTTGTTTACCGCCTGTCCAGTTGATTAGTGCTCAGGCGTGACTGCGACCTCTAAAGATGGATCGTGTCCCATCCGTGGATATTGTGGTTTTTTTGTTTGTTTTCTTTACCTGCTGGTAACTCTTTTATCTTGTGGCTTGTTCCTCCTCAGCTCTGATTGGGTGGAGATTCTGGAGCCTCGCTCCCGCGAGCGCATGTATGTCAACCTGACCACAGGCGAATGCGGCTGGGATCCCCCTACCGGCGTTCCCGTCCGCCAGGCAGACGGCAACCAGTGGTGGGAACTGTTTGACCCCCACAGCGGGCGATTCTACTACTACAACTCTACAGGGCGCCGCACAGTCTGGCACCAGCCCCAGGGAGCCGACATAGTGCCCCTCTCCCAGCTGCAGGCCATGAAGCGGTGCAGCGATGCCAGGAAGGCCAGCGGGGCAGAGGAGGAGCACCACCACCGCTCCACCACCGGGAGCATAGGCAGTGTGGGGAGCCAGGGGCGCCGCACCCCTATGGGCGAGCGGGACGGTGACAGCCCGTTGCCCAGAGCCCCAGAGCCGTCCGAGCAGAGCGCTAACTCCGAGCCGGACCCGGCAGCGAGCGGTCGTACCAAAGGAGACGGAAGCAGCGCCGAACACGAGGCGGAGGACGGCAAAGACGCTCAGAGGTAAGCGACTACACCCCTTCATAGCTTTTTATGTGACCCTCTGGACCAGAGGTCTGCAACCTGCATCTCCACAAGCAGCTCTTTAGACTGGAGATATGGACTTAAAGATTTATCGCAATGTATTGTGGTAGTATTGTGATAATTATAAAGTGACAGTGGGAACTATTTATTGCTTCTTGTTTTAGGTAACGGTATGGCTGTGACTGCATGAAACAGCAATAACAGCCCCACAAACACAAATCCTGCTCTTGGAAAACAAACCATTTGTAATGCCTCTTTAGGACAGCAGTCACATAAAAAAGCCTGGTTTGCTTCTCACAATAACGGCATTTAATCGTACTTCAAAATTTATGGATATTTATTGATTCACTCACAAACAGTGGAGAAAATAGTAAAACTAACAATCTTGACAAGACAGATTTTTTAAAGCACTAACTGGATTTTGATTTATTGTTATTGTGATAACAATAAATCATGACAATTATCACGGTAAATGATAATGCAATAAATGCCTACCCTAACTATAGACCTAAAAGTTTAGTTTTTCTTTATTTTAAAACCTCAAAATAGAGATAAAATGGTGGTTAAAAAATAACAAAAATATCCTAGCTATTTATCTAAAATTATAATTATAACTTGTTCCTATTTTCTTCAAAATGCCGTGTAACATTTGGGACTCTCAGCATGTTTCATGTAGCTCGACTGAGAGCCAAAATGGCTCATTTGAAAGTTTTAAAAGTAGCTAAAACCTGCTTTAGATTCCAGAGGGATTCATAATTACACAACAGTTACCCCAGGGTAACTGTTATGTAATTATATTTTAAGTTTTCATTTCAAGTTCAAGACTATTCATTTATTTAAGTTTAAATGCAGAGGCAGTTATTTATTGACATTTATGGGGTTTATCAATAGATTCTGTCACAACCGGCCCTTTGAGGACATTCATGACCCTGATGTGGCCCAAAATGAAAATGATTTCACCACCTCTGCTTTAGGGACTTCTACTGAGATTAGATTTGATCGTTAGAGGCTCATATTACCAGAGGACTGTTGAGGAAACGCGATACCAATCGGAGCATATGTCACTACTGCTTGTAAAGACTCTCAAATGCTTTTGTTGTGAGAATTTGCAAGATTGCGTTGACTTTTGACCATCTGGGCCAGACTCAGACTACTTTCTTGTTTTCTTTTTCACTTATCTGCTCATTCCATACATCCCAAGTTTCCATACGATCGCCTGTGAACCGTGCCTGGCCGTTTGAGCAAATCGCTACCAAATGGGGGGGGAAAACGGTCCGCTATATTAGAGAGCACATCTTTTCTCCCCTCGCGCTTGGGTTACTGGTGCAGAACGAGCCCTAACAATAAGTCATTCAGAGACCCTGTCATGCGCTCGCCGTTGCGGCCTCATCTAGACCGCATCTTTCCCTGTCCAAGTCAAATACCAGACATGCCACTTCTGTTTCCCCTGCGCACGGCCACCGGGGCTATCTCAGTGTCCCTCTGTGTGCTGACCAGCGCTCCGATGCACTGCTCATTTCGTTTTCCTTAAACAAATCCAGGCTCCAGGCCATAGAATGCTGTAACCCCTCTAATGTGCATGCATGAGAGGCATGTGAGAGAATGTTGTGGTGGTTAATAACAAACAGAGCCACCACATTCCTGCTGCTTATGAGCAAGGCTAACCCTGAAAAGTTTTGTCTTTGAAAATGGATTAGTTTCTTCTTCTTACTGGCTGGCAGCTTGGATCTGCTTTGTATTTGGGTGCTGTAGAAAGATGGTTGAGGAGGTAAATTGTAATCTCAGACTGATGGGTGGCACTGGTGGAGGTGGCAGGACAAAACAATATCGCCAGCTTTGAACGGTTCCGTCAATCATCCAAAAATGGACCCAAAGTCACGCTGCGCTTGCTAAGGACCAGTTTGTTGCATTACTACTGTGACAAAACCCACTGAAAACTGGACCTATCCAATCCCTGGTTCCTTGCTGGGCCAGAGGAAAGAGCAGCTTTCATCGGTAGCTGGGGGCGGGAAAAGCAGCCAATCAAATTGTTCCGTTGTCTGTTTCTAAATATATGGAATCTATATAAACATTTTAAAGCCCAAAATAACCAATCAGTGCCACACTTTTCAGATCATTTGCGAAACGATTGAAGACCATGTATGACCTTCTTTCACTTTAAAATTATGACCTACTTGATTTCCCATCAAATCCCAGTAAAACACTTTGAGGTTTGTGGTTTGTAATGTGATAAAAAGAGTTCTAGAGGTATGAGTTAACCTGCCAGCACATTGCTACGGAAAGCGTTTTCACTCTGGGGTCCCACACTGCCGCCCTCAACCCCCCGTGACTCAACCTTTCCCAGAACTTTTTTCTGTCTCTCCTTTAAAACAATAGCCAGCTGTATTCCAACACAGAAAGCTGTGGAGCCTTTAGCCCACAGGATTGATACCCTAATTAACCATATGGTCCTTCACAGGCTCACCACCCTCAGTCTCTCAGCAGGTAATTGGAAACCACAAAACACCCACAGAGGGTGGAATGCGTCAGCCCAAAAGGGATGAAATCGAGGCTTTGGAGAAGGTTTGAGATGAGCTGGTTGTTTTCTACTTCTGGTCATCGAATGTTAGCTTGAAAAATAAAAGAACCGTTTCCTCTTTTTTTTTTTTCCTCTGTATTAACACTTGAGCTATTTCGGACACGTCTCAACATGTTCCCATTTCTTGTAGCGCAGTGGGAATATAACATTAACATCTGGCCTGTTTTAGAAAAACAAAGCTGCCCTGTGTGGAAACAGGACTGTCCTTTATTTTTGTTTTAGGTTATGACGAAATGCGTTCAGAATAGCTTCCTGACAGCTTAGTTTTTATGAAAGTCTCTAAGCTGCACTTGGCGATGCTGCTTCCTTTCTCTTTGTGGAAGAAAGCTCACACCTGTATTTGTGTTTTGTTTTGTTTTAAACAATGCTGAATCCAGTCATGTGAGTCTACACTTGCGTGGCTGTCTGTCTCAGTGCCAGATCTGTGAATCATTGGCCGAGTCTTATCACATGTGCAGGGAAATTTCTGTGTGTTTCAAGCAGCTCCTTAGGGAAGTACCGTGAACCCCTCGGAGAATCGGGAAGGAAAGTGTCAAGGTCTTACCATGACGTAGTAATGAAAACTGATAGAAACGAGGTGGGAAGTTCATTAGTCTACATGGTATTAATGGGGTTAAACACCAAACATAACCAAAGACTTATACGGCTCTCTGTTTATGTACATAGTGGCTGCGTGTGGGCGTGTTCCCATGCAGCTTTTCAATTGCACACCTGTATGGTTCGTCGGATCACAAAGCCACGCGGAACGGGTGACTGCTTGCTTTAAGTTGAGTAGAAGGCGACTCGAGGAAGTTTACGTGAGCTCTGTGGCTTCTCCTTTGTCTTACGCTGCGCCCTGAGGGGCAGCATGCACCAGTAAAGCGAACAAAAGGTACTTTTGAGCATAGTTCTGCCCCAGGGTGAACTGAAAGCTTCCTTCTTTGTTGTTTTTAGGAAGTTTACGTATGCTGCCATGAGAGGAACAGCATTCTGTTTGCAAGCAGCCTCTAATTTATTCCTGTAATGACCAATCAAAGCAATTCACACCATTAGTCACTGACAGTTGCATTTCCTGTTTTGGAGTATCTGAGTTATGGGTAGTTTGTTTCTCGGTGAGCTGTTTTTACAGGGTGTCTGCTCTGTTAGCCAAAGCTAGACACGACAGTAAAGCCTATTTTGACAGTGTTTATTTTATTGTTGTTAGTTTTTAGTGGAACATTGTAATTGATTGATTTCTGAAGTCAATTTGGTTGTACTACTACACAAGACTATCACAATTATTAATAAATCATTGAGTCGCATAATAAATGAAAATGAACGCGATCATTTCCATTTGGACAACAGTTGTTAAAAAGATGCTCCCCTCTAATATTGTTAAAAAGCCGCCATTTTGAGAAAGATTTAATGCCCACTACAAAGTAGCTAGTTCGCACTACCTGCCACTTTTGCCTGAAATGCAGTTTTGGTTACCGAGACGTCAAAATCCATTTTCATTTTTGTTTTGGATATTTTGGATATTTTTAAATGCTTTCCAGTTTCAGTGTTAAACGAGGGTTTTTTAAGCTTCGATGGATCAATATGTCATTACTATTATTAGTCGGAAATGGTTTCAAAATGACAATATTATTGTTTATCACAATTTCTGGGACAATTTATTGTCCAGCAAAATTTATCGTGGCAGACCTAGTACTAGATTTTATTAAGGGATATCAGAGTAAAGGGATGGAATACATATCTCAACTCTTCAGACTTTTTTTTTCTTGCAAAGAACTTGAAAACAAATTTTCAAGTTCTTAATTTTGTTTTTAAGTTGGCTTAAAAACAAAAACAACAGAAAATTTAAGGACTTAGTCAAGCTATTTTTGTGTTTAACAAAAATCAAATATAGATTAAAAACATGATTTATATAATAAATGTGGAAATTCATGTAATGCTTTTATTTTCTTTTTGCTGTAAAACCATTACCCTCCATCAGAGCTGTCTTTTTTTCTTTTTTTTTCCTGTCATGGGTCAATTCTTAAGAGAAACGTTTTATTTTCAAATTTGAAGACTCCAGAGAAACATTCTCAGGAAAACACCTGACTGATTTAAAGGATTATTGATAACTTTCCATGGCGCTTTATGAGCACTTCATGTTCCGTTCTTCTGAATTATGCCACGGTGAACCAACCGCGACTCTTTATTTCACTTTCATTTTTTAGGGACGCTTCCAAGGGAATTTTGCAAACAAACCCTTTGCACAAAAAGCAAAAGTATTCAGAGGAACCCAAACAAACCCTCTTCCTCTTACGCGCTCGTGAGTAACAGGCTGTGAGCCATGCGGGCCAAATCACTCCTGGGGTTTATTTAGGAAGCAGGGGCGAGCTTTATGGGTAAGATAAAGATTTTAATGAATCACACATTCTGTCGGCGTTTCCTACGAGAGCAGAAGTCTTTCATGCTTTTTGATGTGCCACCAGTCTGAGGACGTACGCAGCGTTTTTTTACACACGCACACAGGAAGGATTTGTTTTATCTCGACTCTGCTGGTGTGGTAAGGTCTTTTATTCCTGATCTTTATAGAGGCTGTTTTAAGTCTGCTCTTTAAAAAAAAAAAAAAAAAAAAAGTGCCACTTACAAAAAAAGCTTACTTGTTGGGTTTATGGCTCTTTACTTTGGTCTCCTTGAAGTCGTGCTTTTCTTTTTTCCATTTTCAAACCTTTTTTCCTACACGTCCCACTTTGTTCTCTGTATTCCACATAATTGCGACGTTTATGTCATCCTCAAAAGATCGATTACAGACGTGCTGTTTGTCCAAAAACCTCCATTGTTTCAGCTCCTATTCAAGGCGTTTTTACAGTAAACCGCCTCGCTGTGATTCTGGGATGTGATGGAGTGTGTGTTTTTTCTTAAAAACCCAACGGCACCAGGTTGCATCTGACCTTATCTACGACCCCGTCGGTCGACTTGCGCCAACAGAGCTGGTCTATTTGCGTACTGGCGTTGGTGTGTTTCTGTTTTGCTCTCTGATTATGTTTCAGCAAACTGACGCTGACTACGGTTTCAGCAAATCGTCTATTATCGGAGCCGCTGAAAGAGCTGCAGATAAACTTTCAGATGGCAGAGACTGGTCTCCGTGGTATCGTCCAGAGCCGTCGCACTGGCTCTCCTCTGACCCGGCCCGGTTCTTCTCTCGACTCGGACCCACACAGCTGCTAGACATCTTGGCTCGGGGGTGGGAGGTGTGTCTTTTTTCAGCTGTTTGCAGGACAGCTAGCTCTCTGTTGGTCTCTGACAGGAAACAGGTTGCTACCAGCTCCCCCTAAAAATCCTCAATCTTATTTATTTATTTTTATGACATTTGGTATTTCAAAAAGTGATTTCCAAAAAGAAAAATTGGCCTAATATTGGTGCAATATTATCTTAAATGATTGCTCTGTCTTTGATTTCCTTCCTCTCCGTAGATCACTGATCCCGTATTCTCAGAGGTGTTTGTGCAGCAGCAACTCTGTATGACCTCATTTCCTCTTCCTGTTCAGCCGATGTTAATAATAACCTGCTTTTGTTATCCCACTGTTCTCATCATATTTAGGAATTTCCAAATCCATATTCAAGTCCTGCAAAGTGACTCTGCTAATGGCTTCTCAAAATTTATTTCGGACGTTTAGTGAGAATTCTCTCCCGAAACCGAACTTCAGATTCAGAAATACTGTAGAGTTCAAAAGTATTCATGATAAAATGTCCCAGAAATTATTGTGATAAACGATAACATTGTTATTTTTGAGAACATTTTCAAGTAGTATAATGGTAATGGCATAACAATACAAGTTCAGATATCAGTAAACTTCCATTTGTGAAGAACACCTAACACTGGAACTGGAAGATATCTAAAATAAATATACAAAACGACCAAAAACCATAAATGAAATGGAAATCAAAAACATACCCACAACCAAAATCATAAATAACATGAATTATGATGTCTCTGTAAGCAAAACAGCCCTTAAATTATTGAGCTCATTTGAATTTATCATGCGATTAATTGATTTATTGTTCACTGCGACAGGTTTGTACCCCTCAGTGGTGGCAGCATCATGGCATTGAGATGCGTCTCTTTGACAGAGATAGGGGTGGATAATAGCTGTGGGTGTTGTGGAAAAGTTCTCTTTATAAGAATTTTAATTTATTGTTAATAAATTTCACTTAATACTTTTAAAAAACTGACTGAAATGTTGTTTTTACTATTTTCTTCAAACTTTATTCCATGAGAGCATCACTAAATATCAGTAAATTAAAAAAATATATGATTAACTGAAGTTTTTATGTGCAGTTCAGTTATATAAATCACAATTCTTTAAGTAAGGGCCATCTTGAAAAAGAATTATGACAACAGTGCCACAAAATATCGTGATAAAATCCTAAGTCCATATCACCCACCAAGTGGCTGAATAAAATGTTCCAATAAACATTCAGAGGTGAAATGCTGTTCAAAGATCTTGTTTGGGATTTAGAGGCACCAGAGGATCTGAGGCTAATTGAAATTTGCTGACAGATAACTTGATTTGTTGCTTCAGAAGCAATCAGATTACCCCATTCAGTGCCAGAGGAGCTCTAAACTTATTTCATCTAACATTTCTTCATCACATGCAAGCACGTTGCTCAGAAGGAGAGGATTTTCTGTTTTCTAAAGGGCTGTTCTTGTGTGTTTTTAAATGTTAAGAATCGAAATAATCCGTCTGTAAGCCTGCCTTTTTAACTTCTGTGATGAATAACCGTGCATAGCGCCCATCCTCGGCTAACACCTGACAGACGGCCATCCAGCAAACAACACGCCCTTTCCAAACAACTCTCTTTGTGGTTAGAATGACGCCCAGGGCCCTGTGCCGCATTACGTAACCCGGATCCCGCCAGACTCGCGAGAGGTCAAAGATGGCTGTTTCTCTTGTCCCCCTCGCCAAGCCCCCACCAACAATCTCCATTGCTGCCATTGAAGGAGGCGTCTCCGTGACGATGGCACAGCCACGCATTGTGTTGGGCTCGCCTAGCTGCCACAAAGGCCACTGAATGAGCCCTGAGGAATTCCAGTCTTCCCGCTCATTCCCTCGCTGCACTCTCCCACGACTAATCCCCACCCCTTCTCATTTACACACACACACACATTCACACTCACTCACTCTCTTGCTGCTCACTCAGACCTCACACTAAAACCACCTCCAAATTACCCCATGTTTTCTAGCTGTGGCTTTTCTCAGCATTGTGCTGGTCCAGTCTTCTTTTTGGTGCAGAATTTAGAATCGGGTTTTTCATTAACTTGGGTTGGTATGTGTTTGGTGTGTAACGGGATGACAAGCCTTGGAAAGAGATTGAAAATCCTGGATAGTGAACCTCAAGTATTTGCAGGGGGTTCCGCTAATGGCTAAAACCTACAAATACCTGAGACCCTCCCGAAAAACGCTCATAACTGCCTATTTTAGTAGTTCAAACCTCAAGTGTACCACAATATGCATTGATACACTCCATGGAAACCATCTTAGCACTACCACAGAAGCTAACATCTACAGTCTAATCTACGCTAATGGTGGTCTAGCCAATCAGCTCCAAGAAAACTAGATGGCACTTCTGAGTTGGTGGTTTTGAAAACACCAGTCAATATCTTCTCAAGTATCACTGTGCCTAGGTACAAGGATACATTTTCTTTCAAATATTTCGGATGTTCTGTTGGAAAAAAATATGCAAATATCTGAATTTTCCACAAATAATTTGGAATTGTGTTCCACAGAAAATTTGCAAATATTGGACCGCGAAAAGATGGGTGTCCACTGAAGACAGTTTGATGTCAGACTAAAATCGCAACAGTCATTATCTTAAGGTTCATGACACTCAGTATGTCATCCATGTACTAAGACAAGGTAAACAGTCTAAGCGTTTTGCCATGCCTGGTTTGGACATAGAAAACAAAGACAACGCCTTAAAAAGCCATCCCCTGGAACGATGAGAAATTAACTGCTGAGTCTCTATTTATTTTATCAGGCAACATAAAATGGTGCATGAATGCAAAGTGGAAGAAAACATAATCATGGTTTTTGAAGCGTTCACTAATAAAAATGTGGTTTATTCACTAATAAAAATGTGGTTTATTCCAGCGTGTTGATATGTTCCAGAAGCAGCTTTTATTGCAATTACTGCTGCAAGGCTTTTTGGTTCTCACTCTTCCAGCTTTGCACGTCTAGAAAATGAAAAGTTAGCATTTTTATGCAAAACAGTAAAACCTCAGTCAGAATAGATGGAGAGCTTTTGTGAATCTTTTCCATTATACGTCTCTCACAATAGCTAGAGAGGAAACTGGATAAAACAGGAAAGGTTGGGCCACCAGTTTGGCTGTATTTCAAAAAATTTAAAGCAAAATATGAATTGATAATTATTGATATCAACTGATCTGAAATGCTTATCATGTTTGTCAGACATATTGCCCAGCCCTAATTTATGCCGAGATTAAATTACACACAGTTGGCTTCTGTTTACTTATTAGGTGACATCTAAGGACATTTGCTGGATTTTATGTAGGGGTATCTGAGGAAAGTTGGCTTAATACAAATGCATGACACTTTTTTATTTTATTTCAACGATTTTCTCATTTTCCTTCCACATCACAATTATGCTCTTCTTATTTCCCAAATGTGTGTAAAAGTCCCTCTCCTCCATAAATGCAGCGTGTGAACCTCACATAAAGCATTTCCTGTTTGTACAGAATATAGGGAAGCCCTCTCTCCCAACCCTCCCAGTTCTCTCCACACACAGGAAGTAGTGGTCACTTCTTCTTTGGGGGTCAATCTTCACAAAGTTAGTCATTCACGCAGCCCCAATATGGAGAAGCCCAGTCATGTTTTATTCACCAGGCGATTACATCCTCCCAACACTTTGTTTTTATGCTGGAGTACCAGACTGGGATTTGTAGTTTTCTGCACGGCGTTAAAACACCCAGCTGTGCGCCACCTGCCACGGTGGCTCCTCTTCCTGTTTGACGAGACCAGAGTGAGAAAACGTCCCCTGGTTCAAAGCGAGCAGGCGGTGGTTCCACATGTTTACAGCTGCCGTGCGTCACCTGACCGCCCTGTGTAACCAGGCACACTGCCAATGGCTTGTAACAGTTCTAACAGTGGCGTTTCGTCAGAGCGTTTGTTCGCACGTGTCTGTCTGTGGATGTGTTAAGAGGGCAGTAAAATGTCCCGGTAGGCTTTGGTGAGGAAGAGAGTGTGGGATGATGTTCGTCAGAGATCAGTGCAGCGTATTTGGGTGGCTGCTAATAGGCCGTGCCTGGATGGTGACTTTGCTGGAGTGTTTCAGGATGAGTGTGTGTGTTTACGTTCAGATGACTGAGGCAGCGTGAGTCACTCTGTGTAAGGAGATGATGGGAGGTTGATAGGGGAGACACAGATAGGGTCCTGATAAAGAGATGGAGGGCCAAACCATAGCTGCTAGGACTAGAGGAAGTTATCCGTTGGTGTGAGGGAGCTCTGGGGAATTGTTTCAGCATTGTTCCAGAGAGACGTAGGGGGCAGAAGGAGGGGGTCTTTCCACCTCCTACTCTCCTCCCTCGGCGTCCTCTTCCTGCTCTTCTAGTCCAGCTCTCAAGTCATGGTGTTCCTGGTGAAGAGACGCTTTTAAGCACAAGTTCTCAGCTCTGCACTGATCTGTTTGTTTGGCTTTACCCAGATGATCGGCTTTAATGTAATTAATTACCGTATTGGACTAGGTCGGAGTGTGTGAAGGTAAGACTGCCTGACCTCAATTTAAAACCATTTACCTGTTTTACCTTTTAAGAAAGCCTTGTGCCGCTTTACATGTTCCTCAGCGTAGACTCATTGCCATACACGTTTTATGCTGGTTTTAGATGTATAAGTTGTTCTATAGGCCACGTCTTGATCAGCAGAGGGATGAGATCGTAATAGAGGATTAAAAAGCAGCAGCATCGTTGAGGGCAGCAGACCAGAGCAGCGTGACCAGATTGATGGCAGATTGTTTTTCGTTGCCGGGATTAGCAGCCGGCTTTTGGCTTTGAAGTTTGGCCGGTCATTCAACCCAAAAAGGGGGGAGAGTCACCCGTCGGGAAACCTCATCTGTGAGGAGCTGTGGTCTTGACTTCATTCAGCTCTCCGTGCGCTGATTCACTGCTCAGATGTTCCAGCGGCAACCCAGCAGCTCCGCATTTGATCATCTACATATGAGTCCAAGTAAATATTTTTGCGTGAGTCCCGATATGGCCCCCAGACATGAGTCACACCTATTAAGAGGATCTCAAGAGAGATGTGTTTTGTTCAGGCAGTCGGTAATTTTAGGCTACTGATTTGCACAACACACATACAGGAGTCATTGTCTTGTGGTTTTGACGGGGCTGTTTTGACTGCCAGGCTAAAAATGGACTCAAGTCTTTAGCGGTTATGGAAATGTTTGGAAAAAACTTTATGGATTGCTGGAGATTTTCCCAGCCCTGTCAGGCCTGCAGTTGTCATATATAATGATGCCGCTTTTATGACGGGCTTTTAAAAGCGTTTACTCTTGTACTGTTACTGATTTTAAATCTCACTTATGTCTTTCCAGGGATAGCGCTCAAAGATGGCAGCCAGCACCTGGTTCTAAAGCAGCCATGTTGGTGAAGGTGAACAGCATGCAGCGCGACCAGCCCATCCCACCTCTTCAGCACAGTGCGCACAGCAAAGCCAGCGCCACTTCCCTGCACCAATCCTACAACACGCCCAAAGGAGGACACCTGAGCTCCAGCCAGGGCTATAAAATAGCCCCTTCTGGCAAAATGACCAGCGATGCACGTCAGGCTCACCACATGAGAAAATCCAGCAACGGTAGTTTCTGTTTGGTGACTTCGGACGGTGGCCATCCCAGTCCGCTCCTCCATAGGTCACAGACTTGCACCCCTCGTCCCGTATCTCCTCCGTATGGTTGCACTGCCCCAATCTATGACGAGCCAGTTTCAGACTGTCCCATATATGACGAACCTCCTACAGATATGGAAGTAGAGGGGGCACACCTGTACAATGGACAACATTTGTCTCGTTTGACACCTACCCAAAGTCTCCAAAAGCCCAGACTTCTCCCACACCCTCCGTCGTCACATCCGGGTTCTAGACACCGGAGAGACCCGTCTTCCTCTGACTACAGCCCAGCTGGTCTGGAGTGCATCAAGCACATGGTCAACGTGGACCCCAAACAGGGGCTCCCATCCAGCTCTCCTTTGCCTGCACGAGCCGCCTCCCCTACGTCCAGACAGGAGCGTGTTTTGACTCTGCCTCAACCCCAACCTTCGCAACAATCACGAGGCCAGTTGAGGGACAGAGAGCCAGGAACCCCGGGTCCGAGTTTGCTGGACAAAAAGCATAACTGGCGAGTCCTTGAGGCCACCGTGCAGCGTGCCATGGACGCACGACACAGCAGGCAGAGCAGCCAGGCCTCGCAAGACTTCCCGTCTACAACGCCGCAGGCCACAGCAAACTATCAAGACTCCGGTTACTCAACGGGTCCCTCTCCAAGCTTGAGACGAAAGACCCGGAGGAGAATGGGAGGCAGCGGAGGGGCAGGAGGCAGGCCGGGCTCTGTAGGCAGCAGCGGGGAGCTGTGCGCCCTAAATGAGAGACTTATGGCTGAAATGAGGGAGGTGGTGAGTCGCTCAAACACAATGAGAGAGGTGAGAGCGGGGCTAGACCCGGAGATGGGGGAGAGGGGCGATGTACCTCGAACATGCTCCCCCGCCGACTCACTCAGGTGGTTTGGAGGAGGAGTGAGCTCTGCGGGCAGGTGTCCGTCACGAGAAGATATCAGCGGTGCGCCACGGTCACTAAAGGGGACGGCTAACTACGGCCCCCCTGCTTTGACCCCTCTGGAGATACCAGGGAGGCAAAAAAGAACCTATGAAAAGGTGGATACATTGGAGATGAGCATAAACAGCCAGGCCAGCCTGTCTTCACCAGAGACCCCAGGACCACCATCACAGGTAACGTCCTATTATGACTATTGGTTGTAGGTCTGGGGCCAAGTTAATTCCTAGTACCTATTTGTACTCCTCCTGTCATTATATGTAATAGTTAATACTATGAGCAAAGGCAATATCTTTCTGAGATATATTAGTGACTAGCATAGTTAGCATCACTAATGCCAGTAATATAAAATGTCATTGACCTGCATGTTTTAAATGTTTCCTAAAGTGTGGTTCTCCCTGTTTGCAGTCTGAATTGGAAACCTTTTCCTTTAACTTAATTTTAAAAACATCATTGATACTGAAAATGGCTAATTTAAGTCTTCCCTTTGTAACGGTTTAGTTGTTAGCATAACCTGGTAATGCTTACACACAATATACATACTGATGGAAGAAGACCAGGGCTGATGAAGCCACAAACAGCCCATTTCTAATCTGTTGCTGCATGAATAAACATTTAAGTTGTCATCCTAACTAATCTAACGCTGTCTTTACTATGTAATTAAAAAGCTTAAACATGCTTGAGTGTATTTGAGCTGGTGGAGCTCTGATTACTGATTTCTCTGTAGATTAGCTGTCGGATAAGTAAAGAATTTGCTCCCAAATGAGGCCCGGTCATGCTTGAATAAAGCATCTTTGTTTTCATCTATGAGTTGTGTGAATTTTTAGATAATGCATGTGTCTAGTTCCTCTAAGGCACAATGAACAGATTGTTTGGCAGGGCAGAAATGTACCTGCTGACTGATTAGATTACACTGTGTGCACAATTATTAGGCAAGTCTTATTTGTGAGGATTACTTTTAATAATCACTGTCTACGGCGCTCTTGGTTAATCCAGAAGGTTAGTAAACTTCAAGCATGAATGTTTAAGAAAGTAAAAGTGATGTTTTGGTTTTCTTAGGAGGATATTTGTTTGTACTTAATCTTTATGCAGGTATTATTGTTGAGAATTATTACTCAATCAAATGAAAAACAAACATTTTCCCATCTCACTTGTTTTATTTTCAACTCAAAACTTTCCAGTAAACATTTTGATCATTTAGTTGATCAGTTTCATGCTTGACTCTTCTCAAATCTTTGGTAGCTAACTTGTCTTATTTTTGTCACCATGTTTCTTGCGACCATGACTATTTGCAACAAAACTTTTGTTTCTGTGATCAGACTTCAAGATCTTGGTTATTCCAAGAAACATTTGGTTTATATTTCACTTTTCATAGTTGGTTACGGTAAATAATTTTTTTTTTACCCATTTTTCCTAAAGAAAAGTAGCTCCCTAATAATTATACTGACCTTGTGTTGACAGCCTTGGGTCACACCCTCCCTCATTACGTAGATAAACTTTATCTCCTATTCTTAAATCCATCAAGAATCCATGTTCATTCATACTGTAGTTAGAAAATATGCCTGAAAATGATTGTCAAAATACTCAGTTTCCTAATAATTCTGCACACAGTGTATATTTTTCAGACCACACTGAGGACATTTGGTTACATTTGAGCCACAGGTCTTTACAAAATCTGCAGAATGAAAGAAATGTTGAGAATGTAGAGAAAACTCCTGCGTTATAACTATTACACCTTTTCACATCGTGTTAACTCCCATTAAGCCTTCCCTATAATAAGTCTGATTCACCGCAAAGACTCATACATTGCACTTTGTAAAGAATGACCATTTGTAATTACTGAGTTTTATGGTCTTTTTACAATGTAAAGAGACTAAAGTCCGTTTTCAAATACCTGCTGCATATCATGAATCCAACAGCAGCAGAATGAGCTTGAACGAGCCACCAGATGCTCCTCTAAAGATTTACAACGCCAATCTTTCTGGGTGGGGTATGTAGAGGTGGAGGTCTTCCTCTGGCCTTTCATCAGCTCAGGGCAGTAACTGATACAAGGCTTTGCTGTGTTAGGCATGTCTGTAATGCCTACTCATTTCCCACAGCCATCATGTCTGTTATCAATGCAGACATATTTCTAATTCTCTAACTCAATGCCCTCTTTCAATAGGTTGTGATGGTCTATTATTATGGCCTAATAATGTGTCTGCATAAAGCTGAGAGGAACTGTAAGGTAAATGGGAGCCATATATGCATAACTAGATACTCATTTTACTATAAAGGCACTCCTGAAAGGGATCTAAATGGTCCTGAGACATCGGGCTGAGCACTGCTGGCTGTAATGGCCGCAGTTCCAGCAATAGTCATCGTCCTCTTACAGCTCTCCATCTGCCTCGCTCTGCAGGCTCTGTAAACTCATATGCCAGCTCTGCGCTTGGGCAGCGAAGCCCATGCCAGACCAGAGAGATTCAGGACATGGCCTCCTTTGGTCAGGAAGGAGGACCACTGAGGCCCATATGGTCTAGGATTTTGAGGAAGAGGAGAGAAGCGTTGTGGTACCAATGCCTGGTGGTACCACTGTAGCTGACGTGTGTTAGAAAACAGCGACAGTGTTGAGAGGGCCCCTTAAGTCTGCTGGAATGTTCTTCAGACCTGCTGATAGATCAGGCTTATACATTCATAGAATATACTGGGGGGGGGGGGTTCTAAAGGACATGCTAACATTTAATTTTGCTTTAAGTTGAGACAGCTTTCCACTGGTCTCTGAGACTCGCTGTGTGCTTACTGTGAGTAAAAGTACTCCAATGTCACTACATCAAGATATTTGCTTAAAATTTAAATACAAATGGCCTAAGATGAACCTGTTGTTTATTTTAGACAGGAGGGAGAAAATCTCAAATAATCCAAACTATTGACATTCTTTTTTTATAGTTGTAAGCCAAAATATAGAAAAAAACATTTGCTAAATTTGCAGTGTCCTGGAAGGTCTTAAAAAAATTTAAATATCTGAAAGGGACTAAAGTATGTCTTTGGAATAGTTTCATCTGGTTGAAGATTGATGTTTGAGTCTGCGGTTTCTTTTCTTCTAAATGATATAGACGAATTTTTTCTTAAAGAAGGTGAATGTATCTAAATTTATTACTAAAATGTTTCAGTAGATAATTGTGAAGCTTACTGGGTACCGCAAGGAGTACAAGTTAGAAAACTTTGATGTAAAATTACTTGCTTAAGCACTAGCTAAACTGGAAATACTTTTAAGTTGTTAAGCAAGTAAAATTTTACAAAGCTTAATTTACATATAAATGTAAATAGTAATTGTCCTAAAAATGTTTTCAGAGGTCTCCAGAATAACATGCATACTGAGATGATTTTAGCTGGTTAATTATTCTGTCTGTTTGCATAACTAGCCTGCAGTCTGCTGCTTTACAGATAAACAGTTTGTAGCCAATTCAAGTTTTTTAATTGGTTTACCTTAATAAGCACAGCAGGTGGAGCTCTTATTTTGCTACTGGGAATATTTTAAACAACCAAATTTGTCTGTTTTTGGTATGCAGGAAAAAAGTTTAGTAGCCTTGAGCTATGAAGTTAAGAAAACTCCTGTCAATCTACTGCTATCTCTGGCCCCATTAGAAGTTGTCTTATACCATAGGAATGGTGTAAAATTGTAGCAGTTTTGCAACTTTAACTTGTTTAAACCCGAATGTATCTTAATACGCCTCAACAATACGGACTCTGTTGATCCAAACCTCACAATTATCGCTTATTATTGGAAACCAAAATCTGAAATCCAGTTTCCCCTAACACAGATCGTTTCATTCCACCCAAAGATCCAGTGATTAGAGATCTTGGTGCATTTTATGTCCTACTAAAAACAACCTGCGCTTTGGGCCTTGTCTAGCTCTGTGTGTTGTTTCTGGCTGTGTGTAGAATATATCTGACCTTCTCGGTCATTTCTTCTAAGGAGTTAGAGCTGCTGCTTACTCTACCGCAAAGTTCAGAGGGAGTTCTTGCGAAGAGGAAAGCTTTGGATTTTCTGGAAGGCCGGTCTGATGTTAGGGAAGAGCCGGGGTTCGGACTTGTGTGCTGGTGTGCAGCCAGAGTTTAGGAGGACGTATTTTCCTGCTAGCTACACATCCAGCTGTAGGAAACGAATGTGCCGATCTTGCTACAGTTTCCCCTGGAGTCCCAGCACTGCGGAGAGTATTAGGCGAAAGGCCGTCCGGCTCTTAGTGTGACACAATGAAAAATGCAGCTACATTCAGAGTTTGTATCTTTCTTTGCCTCTCCCTCTTTGTATCCACTACCTCGTTGATTCCCGTCCCTCTCTCCTTCTCCTGCAGGCGGGAACCCTAGAGCTACAGGCTCAGCTGGAGAGCAGGAAGAAAGGCATGGTGGATGGACGGACGGCGTCTCTAGGTCCACATCGCTCCGCCAGCCATGACAACCGAGAAGGAGGCGATGGAGCAGGAGTCCGAGGAGGAGGGTCCTCCTACCAGCTCTCTTACGCTACCCTGCGACAACCTCCGCCGCCGGACATGGGCATGGAGGACTGGGCCAGCAAGCACCTCAACATGCACACGCAGGGGCTGTTCCGGCGCCGCGTCTCCATCGCCAACATGCTGTCCTGGAACCGCGGGTCCATCAAGAAGCCCATGCTGGTCACCAGCGACCGCGCCGTCAGGAAGGAGGCCTGCGAGATGTTCAAGCTGGTGCAGACCTACATGGGCGACCGGCCGTCTCGTCTCGACCGTCGCCACTGCGCGCTGCTCATCGTCACCAAGTGCTGGGACATGCCGGGGCTGCGGGACGAGCTGTATGTGCAGCTGGTGAGGCAGACCACGGGCAACGCCAGCCCCCGGAGCCTTGCGGCGGGGTGGGAGCTCATGGCTGTCAGCCTGGCCTTCTTCGCGCCCTCGCCGAAGTTTCGCTGCTACCTGGAGGGATACATTCAGAGACACACGGAGCCCAACAGCGACAAGAAATGTGAGTCTCAGACTGAGGCACAGGGTGGGTCACCTTTCTTTCTGTCTGCACCTCCCTGTTTTGTCTGTGATTTAGGACTTAAACGATTAATTGTGATTAATCGATTAATTAAATAATCAACTAATTTATGAGTCGATTAATTGTTAACTGGGGTATACAAATTCAAAAAAAGGCAATTTGCTAAAAGAACGATATACTCAGAGTAGTTATTAAGCAAAAATTGTGCAAAAAATACAAATATTGCGCATTTAAGATAAAAAAAACAAAAAAAACTTTCCGAGACAGAAGAATGTAACTATGTACATGTGTTGTTAAAAATAAAGTAAAAAATAAATAAATAAACTTTATCTGGAAATATTTTCTACCCAGAATTCCTCAAGTGACAGTTTTAGCTTCAAATAGCATCAAATTCTGTGAACAAATCTCTTACTAAGCACCTGTTGCTCTCCAGTTATTTATAAATTAACTCAAAAATGAATCAGCAGATCAGCTGAACTGTTTTGATGTTAAATGAAGCAGGAAAGGCTGAACTTTTCCACATGTTGACGTTAGAAGTATTTTGTAGCTACAGATGCATCTCTTGCTACAAAAGATCAAGCTAAAGGAATGTTCTTCTGTGGCATTTTGGTCAATGAAATGTTTATTTTCTTAATTTAAAAAGGAATTGAATTTTTGTTTAAGGGCTGAAATGATTAATGGGAATAATTGTGATGAATTGATTATTAAAATAATCAACTAATTTAGTAATCCATTAATCATACTAAAAAAAGACTATTTGCTGAAAAAATATATATATTCAGAATGATAATTAAAACTAAACCATACAAAATGTAAATATACATTTTGCATTTAAGATAAAAATGCATTTTTCTGTAAATATATTTTATCCGTCACTGCCCAAGTGACATTTTTTTTTCTATTCAATTGTTTCAAAGTCACTAAGGGAATACAATGTTTATTTTCTTATTTTAAAAAGAAACTAAATTATTTGTTTATTTGCATCTTCTTATGCATTTCTAATATCTCTATAAAAAAAAAAGATTTGTGTGATTAAATGAAAAATCTGTAGCATGTGCCAATTTTTTTACCTGATTAATCGATTGTGAGAATAATCATTAGTTGTAGCCCTTCTTTGATACTTTTTGATAGAACTCAGTCCTTTTTCCTCATTTTCTGTCGGTGTGTGCTGCATTAGTGTGAAAGAGGACAGATTTAACCATGGAAAACAGCGTCTTGTTCTCCGTTTTCACCAGAAAATGTATGTTTGCTCTCTTTGTTTTCATAGTGACACAGTTTATTTTGGAGCAGCAGGAACTGAAGCTCAAGAAGAATTCAAAGTCCAGAAAGAAGCGGAAACAGAACACAGAGGAGGAAGAAGGTGTGTTTTCTTGCTTATCTGCATTTTTCAAAATAAGTCTCAGATGTCGCTTTTCCAAGAAGCCAGCAAATCCCACTTGCGCCAGGAAGCAGGCCGGGAGTCCCACACATGGTTTTCCACTCTCCGCAGAAGCCGTGCAACACCATTACAAATCAAACGGACTGCTCCCTTCGGAGCGGCCGCTGGAAGAGGGATGGGAAACCGGGGGCCGTGCAGTTTGTCAGATGAGTGCGTGCTGATGTTCTGGCACAACGAGTGGGCTTCACAGACAGCTGAACAGGGAGGGAAAAATAGTAGGACGAGAATTTCAGATGGTCCTTCACAGCCACAATGGTCCACTCTGTGAATCATCCTGGCATCATTTCTGGTAATTTCTTCATCATCATCATCAGCACGTGGCTTCCTTTCACCGACTTCTTTGACTTGGATGGTCGGTGACATCATCGTCGTCATCGTCATCCAGCACCGCAACAGCGGCGGCCTCGCGTCGAGCTGCTGTGATTCTGAATCACACAGAGCGAGGCTGAGCTCAGAGGTCAAAGGTGAAGCCCACTGGTAAAAGATCAAAATGAGGAAAATAAAACCTACATTGGCAGTCAGTGCTGGAACATGAGTGGCAGCTTTGCAAAAGTCATTTTCACATTTTGACACTTGAGTTGATTTTATTTGATGGATCAACACAAATTGGGGTCAAAATTGTGAAGTAAAAAGATTAAAACGATTCGCAGCTGTGAACGTTTACATTCAGTTCTCTTTTTAATACTGCTACCGTTGATTTTATTAGTCACCTAATAAGGTCGTTGAGGACTATTAAGCAGAACCTCATGATCGTTTTTGTGATTTTTTTAAAATTATTTTTATCAAATCACAGTTTTCATGGAGCTACATATTTGGCAATATGTTTCCAAAATCTACACAAAATAAACATGACAAAAATATGACAGTGTACACATGCAAACATTTCTACTCTCTAAATAACTTAAATAGTTCAATTTTTGTATAAATAAAGGACTATAACATCAAGTAAGGCTGACACAGCAGTGTAGTGGCAGTAAGGTGAGTTTGTCACTTAAACCAAATGTTTTTCACCATTTTTGCAGAAATCTTGCAAAAATCTTGGTGGAAATTATGGTGCATTTTTTCCACCATAATTACATATTATGGTGGAAAAAATGTGGGAATCTGTTGATTTGAGGCGAATTTCCGGGTCAGGAATCGCAAAAAACTGGATCAGTGTGTTGATTAGAGAAGTATTAGTTCCTCTCTACTCAAATCTGACCTTTAGGAAAGAGTGGCTGCTTGCATGTTAATGTCAAATTTATTTTTATAGCACATTTAAAACAGAAGTTGGTCAAAGAGCTTCAGAACTTACACAAACCATCATAGCATAAATTAAAAGTTTACAACAAACTTTTTAGGAGGTCAAAAAACAGGTTCCTTGGTCAGATGAGACCAAAAACGGAACTTTTTGGGTTACGGAAACGTTAAAAGAGCCTGAGTGCTTGCAGGAATGCTTTTGCAAAGTAGATAGCAGCTGACCAGATCAACAAGTAGCTGTGATCAGCAGCACTGGGAGTTGTGTCATGTTGTTCTTAGTCCGGCGCAGTACTCTCAAGCATCTAATGGGCTCCTATTTCTCCCAGGCTTTGGTTGCTTGGTTGTCGCTGCACTGACGGCGTCGACGCTGATGCAAATATACGCAAACGGTGGTGTTAAACCAGCAGCAGCAGCACAGGGAGCTGTCCTTTAAGGCTTCTCTCCCACTAATTGTTCTGTGTCTCTGCTGGGAGCTTTTGTTGGGATAGAGAAGAATGTGGAGATCAAGGGCAAATTATTGGTCTGATCTTTCTAAATAGATGTAATTATAGTCTGATGTTTGTCAGATTAACATCTCACATAGGAGTCACCTGTTTGCAATGAATCTAAGCGCTTTGACCCCAGGGAACATGTTAGGGACAGTTTGTTACTTTATAAATCCCTGCAGAAAGCATCTCCACATGGGCCTGCCTCAGGTACTCGCTTCGGTGAGGACGCTGAAGAACAACAATAAGGCCCACGAGAGCGCAGTGTTTGGCTCAAGTTACCTCACTGATGAAAGATGGGGGATTATATCCATGCCTGAATGTCAGAACTTTCTTTTTTGGTTTTTACTTTGAGAACTGAAGAAGGAGACTATCTGAGGGTGGGGTGGTTACTCTTTTCAGATCTTCTCCATGTTTCTTAAAGTGTGTCCAGTTTTGGGGGGCAGCTCTTATAATTGTTTATTAGATTAAAATTGGTTCCAATCGATCAACTTGTATTGTCCACTTAGTGTCAAACTCCAGTACTCAAGGGTCGGTGTCCTGCAACTTTTAGATGTGCCACTGCTGCTTCAGACCTGAATACAATAATTAGATCATTAGCAAGACTCTGGTGATCTGATCTAAACAAGGAGGAGGTAATTAAGCCATTTCATTCCAGCGTTTTGTACCTGTGGCACATCTAAAAACTGCAGGACACTGGCCCTCGAGGACTGGACTTTGACACCTGTGGCTTAGACCTTCTTTTAGTGTTGTAGTTTGGCCGCCATCCAACAGCTGGTCATTCTTAAGCGGAGCCTGCTGATACAGAAATTAAAGATGGCGGAGTTACATCGGAATGGGAAAGCGAAGCGGTCCCTATGGTTAGCGGTGTGGGATGGAAAACGCACTTTATGCGCTTTTGTTTTGAAATATAATCACTCGACAAAATCCTTAATTCATCACCTTAACAGCCGTGCTTCATGGCGAAGCGGCGTCAACTTTTCAACCAAATGTTACTGAAGAGCTACAAAGTATAGGATGTGACGACAGAAAACGCTGAAAAAAAATATGTAACTTCATTTAAAAAAGCAAACATAATACAAATAAGCACATCTGATTTTGAAAGCTGTCATGAGTTAACGTGCTTCATGGAACAAAGTTTTAATTTACCCTTTTTATTCAGTCAGTGTTTAACACAGCTAACTCAAAAATAATGTTAAAATGTGGTGATTTTTAAAATAAATTTGCCATATTTTGAAAACATTTTGCCCTTTGTTTTTTTTTTTTAAAGGCAATTGTCATTTATCAATTAATTGTTAGTCAATCTTATAGGTCAGTCAACTTTAGAATAACTCACTAATCGATAGCTTGTATCCCTACTTGTAATGCTTTTCTCTTTGGAAATATCTTATGGCTCCCAATGCAGGTATCAGTCAGGAAGCCCCTCAAGCTGCTTCTTCTCTCCAGAGGCCTTTTAAATGTGTGTACGCTGATGAATCACCTATGTGTGGGGGTGTGTGTGTGTGTGGGTTGGATCGTACCTCAAGCTTTTTGTAGCAGCAGTAAATCTCGGCTCGGCCTGACAGTTTAACCGGGTACGCTCTAATCCCCACATGCCGGCGTTGCACCGTCAACATGTCTCTCTAGTTACCGCTGCCCGCCTCCCAAACTCTGCCTCCGTTTGACATCTGTGGGAAATAAAAACACTGCTGTTCCCGTTCGTGGGAAAGAATCTAAATCATTTGTTGTTCTGCGCGTTCAACGCTGACTGAAGCTTCCAGAGTTTTTACTTTGGGATCTTTTGAGGACTTAGAGATGGGGGTTTGTGTTTTTGTTTTTTTTTGTCTCCGGAGAAGTTTGGTTTTCTTTGGTCCTGAGTGTTTGCTTGTTCTGTTCTCCGCAGGCCTTCCTGTCAGCACGTATGCCAAGTTCTGCCATCGGAAGCTGCTCAAGGTGGCGATCACTGGAGGCAAAAAGGTAAGCAGGGCAGAGAATTTTTGGTTATTTTGTTTTTTCAATCTGCAAAAGTTTGGAATGTGATTTTAGGTTTTCTAAATACTAATTTTTTGTGGAAAAAACAAGATGGGAACAAAAATTTGTTTCCGTCCATCTTTTGTCAATCAATTTCTGTTCATTCTCCATCAGTCCCATAATTTATCCATATTTTTGTCCATCCATTCATTCTGTCCATCTGCTTGCCTGTACATCCATCCTTTGATCCATCCATCTATTCGTCCGTCATGTATCCCCTCATCCATCTGACCATCTGTTCATCCTTTAGTCCAACCATTCATGCTGTTTTATCCAACCTCTGATTTATGCAGGTTCTATTTTTAATGTCTGCCTACTGTAAATATGTCACAATAACACACTTGGCGGAACGGTAAATTGTTCCACAAAGTATTGTGATAAATGATAATGTTGTTTTGAGACCATTTTTAAATGACATAATGCAAGTACGCCTTCTGAAAGTTCAATAAACTTTAGTTTCCAAAGAACATTTAACACTGAATCTGGAAGACATTTTAAATATCCAAAAATAAACAAACAAAACAACTGAAACAAAAGATAAAATGCATTAAGAGGTCTCAACAAAACAAAATTGCCCTTTAAAAGAGATGGGGAAAATAGGAAAAAGTGTCTCTTAGGACTTTTGTAAAAAATAAAAGTGCAAGTAAAAGTGGCTGTCAAATGTTTCCAACTGGTGGCTTTTCACTAATATTAAAGGCAGCATCACTTTGAAAAATTAAGCAAACATGCATGAAAGTTGTCATGCTCATTTAAATTTAGAATGCTATTAAAAAATGTATTGCTTATTGCGACAGCCTTAGTCACAGGGTTAGAGTTTGATATTTTCAGCATGTGGTTGAAAGTCTTGAGAACTCTACAAGTTTGAGTCGACTAAAGTGTAATTTTGAAGCGAAAGCTGTGCAGGAACACGACGCAGGACATGCGAACCAGCTTGAAACGTACGAACCTCCTCTGAATCATCCGTCTCCGAGGGAGACATAATTACAGGTGTGCCGAAACAGTCACAGGCAGAGACGTAAACACAAGACCAGTCACAGCAGCGCACCTGCAGGCCTGGCGTGATTTGCCCTCCCCACCCCCCATGTCTTTTTGACACACTTGGATTGTAAATCTACCTCTTGCTTCCTCGTTACCCTGCAGGGTCTGCGTAAGCCCACCTTGGAGGAGATCGACCACAGCAGACGGGCCATCATCACCCCGTCTCTGTTCGGCAGCTCTCTGGAGGAAGTGATGGAGCGGCAGAGTGAGCTCTTCCCAGACAGGAAGCTGCCCTGGGTGCAGGTCCAGCTGTCCCAGTACGTCCTGGCTCTGGGCGGGGCGCAGGCGGAGGGCATCTTCAGGTGAGGCGGACCTCGAGTCGGTCGACGATGAGCCTCGACACGAGCGACGCTGCGGCGGTCTGGCTAATTAAAAGGGGTTCTCATAAAGTACATGGATGGCTTTTATTGCATCTGTAGTGTGTGTAAACAAGTGTGTGTGTGTGTGGTCTTGTGATTCCTTTTGTTTCTAAGCAAACTTTGCTCCTCATAGCCGCTCTGTGTAAAGCGATACAGGGTGATGTGTGTGTTTACATTGCTGTCTGAGCGGCAGAGCACATGGGGGCCTCTCAGCAATGTGTGTGTGGAGAGTTTTCAGTCGGATTTAATTCTGTATGATCTCCACATGTTTACAAATCTGATCCCTTTATGAAACAAACTTCATGTCGTGGAAAGTCTCTGGAAGGCATGTTTGGTTATAATGACTTCATTGTGTTTTGATTTTCATCTCCAGTAAAAGTATGGCTGCTGGGATGAAGAGATTGTGTTTAAAAAGCTGCATTTTAATTCAAGTTAATTGAATTCTCTGTGTTTATGTTGCACCAATTCACAACAAAAGCAATCCAAAGTCGCTCTGAGGAACACGCGGAATAGAGACGGAGATCCCTCTAGTGGCCAAATGGTCCAACTGTGGGATTTTTTACTTCTTTGTCACACCGAAAAATTTCTGATTATCAATCAGAATCAGGCGATACGGAGTTAAAGTTTGATCACAATATTTTCAGGTACAACTATGTAATACTCCTCTTTCTAGGTAACTAAAAACATGTTGAAAAACGCATCTAAAAAAGTAGTAAACCTGACTGGATCCCGACAATCGGAAATTTATCACAATATATAATATATACTGCAATAAATGCCCACCTATTATCAGATTTTATTATCTACAGACAATATATATCCACACACAATTCCTTCATAGTGATGTAAAATACATGTTGCCAGTAATTACAAACTTTTGATTGCTTTTTTTTTCTGTTATGGAGGTGACACGTTGAGGGACCATTTGCATACACCAGCTCATTTTCTCTAACATGAAATCATTTGAAATATGCATTTTGGATTTTAATTATTTAACAAATGCTTATCTTTTTTTTGAATGTACCACACACACTCACACTCACACACCCAATATGTTTGGTCAAAGAATCTGGCAATGGATGATATAAAAAGTAACTTTCTATTTCATTTCCCTAAACAGAGCAGAAGTCGCTTTAGTGCCAATCTACTCCAGTCAGTTCCTCCTACCTCAGCCACAGCAGCTACACATGAAGTTAAAATTGGACTAAATGTCATTTAAGAGCTAAAATGTAAATTTAAATCTTCTCAAGGCCTAACATTGCGATTCTTGCTGACTTTTTAAGACCCAGCTGAAACTGAAACCCTAACGTTTTTGTTTTTTTTCCTTTGGTCTTTAGAGTGCCTGGAGACATTGATGAAGTCAACGCATTAAAGCTCCAAGTGGACCAGTGGAGGATTCCAGAGAATCTCTCTGACCCCAACGTTCCAGGTATGGGTTGGATTTATCATCCAGAGACATCTTCACATACACACCGTCAGGTTCTATGGATTAATACGATTTCCTTTTGATGAAGCCTCTCTGATGAAGCTGTGGTATCGGGAACTGGAGGAGCCGCTGATCCCAATGGACTTCTACAAGCAGTGCATCAGCAACTGCGACGACCCGGTGGCGGCCATTGCCGTGGTGCAGTCTCTGCCAGAACTCAACAGACTGGTTCTGTGCTACTTCATCCACTTCCTTCAGGTAACAACCAGCATTTTCTCACACACTGTCTTTGCCCTGTCTGGAACAGGGATGCACCAGTTCTAATACCAATGTAGGTATGATGTTTAGCCTCCGCCCATTTTTCATACTGAAAAACTGTGCTGGTTTGACTTTAAACGTTTTTTTTAAACACAGACGTAAATGTACTAAATTACTAATTTATTTGATAACTACACCAGTGCAGCACACTTAAATACATCAATAGCTTCACGAGCTTGGTCAAACATTGTAAAATCAACACAACTTAAATTGTTTTGTCAGTTCAACTAGGAGTAGAACAGCCAATGTAAGTAATAAACTGAAATTGACAAAAACAATAGGTTCAACTTTGGTTGAACGTATAAAAAAATAAACTGCAACAAATCTTTCAATTGGTTCAGAAAGTACAATTAGGAATTTATTATTAAAGTAAAATTAATAATAAAGGGTGACATCACTCAGAGTACACAGCATAGAATTATACTAAATAGATCTGCCCTTATTGATTGAGCACATTATTATAATTTCCCCCCGCCCCAGTATCTGGACCAATAGATATTCATATTGGATCGGTGCATCTCTACTTTCATGTTGACTTATGTATTAAAGGGTGGGAATCCTGCATGCCACAAACTTAAACCTACTTTATGTGATACAATTCACTAATTGTGAAGTTGAAGGAACATAACCCCACAATTTTATAATTTTTATTTACTGAAGAGAGTAAAAAAAAAAAGAAAGAAAATGCATTGAGTTTGTTTTCAGGCCAGTTTCTCATGATTAGAGTGCAGATTAAGGCTCATCCATGCAGTGCACCTTCGTCTTTCCTTCCTTCTCACACCTGCGTCATCTCCAGGTATTCGCCCAGCCATCCAACGTCGCCATAACCAAGATGGACGTCAACAACCTGGCCATGGTGATGGCCCCCAACTGTCTCCGGTGCCACTCGGACGACCCGCGCATCATCTTCGAGAACACGCGCAAAGAGATGTCCTTCCTGCGGATGCTCATCGTCCACCTGGACACGGGGTTCATCGAGGGCGTGGTATAGACACTGGAACGCCCAGAGCGCACATATCAGCCACACATTTAACAAACCAGCGGAGAAAAAAAATAAAATCAACACTGTGTCTGTTTAGGTCACACTGGATACTTGTTGAGGTGATGTTTTACAACTCTTAGAACATGTGTGTGAATGCTTGTTTTTTTTTTTTTTTTTTTTTTTTCCATTTCCAGAAAGACGCTTCAGTTCAGATTTCTGTTTGTTTAAATGCAGCACGTGAAAACAGGCTAACGCTTTATTTCTAACTATATGGTTATTACTACTGTTACAGCTTAGTCGAGCAAGGTGGGGTTGAATCGAGATTCAAGATCGAAATTATTCATTTGTAAAAAAGAAACATTAATTTAAGCAGTTGAAACTTTTTTTCCAACCAGCTTTCAGGTTTTATTAATGTGTGTTTGTGTGGTTTATCAGTGTGAACAGAAGACACCTTTGTCTTGTTTTTTTTGCTTATTGTGTAACCCGAAAGTCAATTAAAAGAACTCTTGTAATCATGTCTTATTGATAGATTTGCCTCGACTGCTTTTATTAGTTGTACTGACGGCTGCTTTAGAGATCATTTAATTGAAAAAGAACTAAAGAGATTTCTTTTTCCCAAAATGGAACTTCTCACAAAGCCCGTTTATGCAATAATAAGTATTTTATTTGTTGTCAGTCTTTCAGTTGGAATTGTTCTGGTTTTTTTTAGCTCCGGTCCTGCGGGGGGAAAAATGGGTGTTGGCTGAATATCGCTGACTGAAATTCAGTTCAAAACACCTGTAGAGAAAAATGAAGTGTCGGTGAACTCTCTTAAAAATGTAAACTGAGCTGTTTGTAAATAAATTGTGTGTGGAAATTTGTACTAACCTTCCGGAAGTATATTCTAATTATCTGGGTTACGGGGTGGGACGGAAGAGGGTTCGGTTTCACTCTAAAGAGCAATAAAAGAAGATGTGTAAGTGAGAGGCTGTGATTAACAGCTTGTTTTCCTGCTGTAACTGCTTGCTATTTTAACAAAAACGGACTCAAACCACTTTCGGCATATGTGTGTTTGCAGACTGTCTTCTCTGTAATGACTGACTATAAATAAAAGTTTGTTCATTTCTTGATAAAGTGGATTGTGGTCATGCCAAGATAAATTAGCACTGGTTTTTCTGACTTGCAACTGGGGCAATTCAGAAATACTTTCACGTAAAAGTTTTAAAAAAATCATAACTGGAATGTTTCCGTGAAGATGCAACACAAGATTTAGAAAGAAATTCCTCAACTATGATAACCAAAATCCAATATGGCGACTGCGCAACCAAACACTATTCTTCTCTTTTTCCTCTCCCAAAACCTGATGCAACTAGAAGTTTTTTAAAACCATGACAGTTTTAAAAAGTTCATGATGACAAAGTAAAAACGTGTTTTTAAACATTTATAGTATTTTTATGTGACATGTAACTATAACAGGTTCACAATAACCCGAAAGATGATCTCTGTTCAGATGTTTCTCTAACTTGAATCCTGTCCATCTGGAGGGACTTTAGAGACCAGACTGTGTTCATCCACAAATCAACTGAAGGATGCAGAAAGGTTTCTGGCAGAACTGCATGTCTCAAAATTGCTTACGGTCTCTTTTATGGATCGGAACGTGAAGTTGAACGTGACGTCCTTCTGAAATCCTAGTGAATGCACCACATGTTATCAATGAATGGCCTGCAGCAACCTTAACTTTTAGGCTTTAATTGTTCTACTATAATATCTTTCCACATCAGCCCCATTTGTTATTCTCTACATGAGACCACTTCCTGCAGCATGGGAGCTGTTTCATTAGAAGGCCATGCATTATTAATACATCCTGACAGAATTTAATGGATTAAATGAGTAAGGCTGGGCGTGCCGTGGTGGCGTAGGGGTTAGTGCGACCCACATTTGGAGGCCTTGAGTCCTCGACGTGGCCGTCGTGGGTTCGACTCCCGGACCCGACGGCATTTGCCGCATGTCTTACCCCCTTCCTGTCAGCCTACTGTCTAATAAGGGACACGAGAGCCCACAAAAAGCCCCCTGGTGGGGAAAAATAAATGAGTAAGGATCCATTTTCTCTTCTAGTCAGTGAGGGGGAAAAGAAAACTCAAATAATTGCCATTTCCCTCCAGAACAACCAGCTTTGTTAATTTACTGCACAAAATTTCTGAATTCAACTATTCAACTGCCTAAGCCTATGTAATGTAAATTATCTGAATTCACTCGCTGCTTTATTTTGAACCAATATTGACTCTTTCTTCAGAGAAAACTGAAATTACAGAGCATTTTCAAAAATAAAGAACAATAAAATTATGCCTCTTGTTTTCTCCATAATTCTAGAGTGTTAACCAGATATATTTCAAAGTAGAAAAAGGTGATTTAAAAAAAAACAAACTCAGATTACATTTTTCTGCTTCATGTCAGTACGTTGCTGTTATGTCCACAGGCCGGCAGGGGGGGCCCGAGAGAGTGTTACTTCTCTCAGAGGAAAATATTAAAACGAGCACTAGCATTTTTCAAACACATATATTACAAAATGTACATTTCTTTAGGATTTAAGTTGTACAGTTAACAGTCATTTACTGTTGCTCATTTAAAATCATTTTTGATGGTTTGGAGGTAAATTTCATTGTGATATCAAATGTAACTGCATACATTACATGATAATCAGTAAATAATTAACAATTTGTACTGACTTCCTACTTTAACCGAGTCTTTTCTTAAATGCTGAACTCCGCATACGAATTCCAGACAAAGTCTGTAAGCTAAAGAACCACGATTCCACTATTTATTTACGACTTTTATTTGAATAAATTATTTGATTTGGCCTCAGCTCTACTTCTGCTTCGGGCGCATACAATATTTGGCCGACATTGCATATGGAGGTGGCATTTTGACTTCAGAGTTTCCTTCTTTGTGAATATTAAGCTTGCTTATTTTCCAAATAAAGGAACAACCACGTTTATCTAAATTACATTACCAAGAGTTCAGTTGGTGGTTCACGCATGCGCACTGTGCTTTTACACTACCCGCGCCGGTGGTAAATGCAAGCGAGAGAAATTCAACTGCGTGGTTTGGAGCAGAAAGGCGGAGGCGGCTGTATCTGCGCAGTCGAGGGATTACAGGCTACATTTTTCGCCCAACCTGACACATAGTGACTGGAGAACAGGTAAGAGGCTTAAATCCTCTGAGTATGGCGCATCTCCGAGTTTATACCGCCGTAAACGAGGCCCTGTTGGAGGCGGCATCACACACTTGGTATGATGCCGCATGTCGGCTTGGAGAGTTCAAAACAAACGTGACGAAGTAAATAATTTAATGTCCTCTAAGTACATTTGTTTGCTCTGTATTTATGAGTTCACCCTTTCTACATTTCGGCCTACGTTTCTTGCTACTGACTGGGTAGCTGTGGATATGAGTGCGGCGTCCCAGTTGGAGAAGTTTACTGTTTTGCATTTCCACGCCGCTCGTTCGAGGTTGGAAAAGTACGAGGAGGTAGGCCTTAGCGCGAGGCCACCGAGAGCCCTCCCTGTGACTGACAGCCGCGCGTCCAATCGCCTGCGAGCTATAGCGAGCGCCCGCCCACGCTACGCCGACTCGACCAATCACGTTTCTCTAAGCCGGTGACGTACAGCTGGTTTGCCTCTTGCTGCGCCCTGTGGTTATAAAACGCCGGACAATAAAGTGCCACTGGCGGTGGAAGTGGTCGACAATAGTTTACCTGGATATTAAGCACGTGTCCGCTTAAATAAAATCTGAAACCTGTCCACGTATGTAGTTCTTTCGTATAAAGAAGACCGTGTTCGCACGAAGTACCTATTCCCCTGCTTAAATCTTAACTAATATATAAACTGATGTTTACACAACTAAGCTCTCACCTTTAAAACCTCCAATAATCGGAGCCTCTGCGCCAGTTCTGGCCTCTTAAACCCGGTTTCCTCCCTCCCTGCCCGTTTTGTCATCCTTGGCTCTCTACAGGCCATAAACACAGACGGGTTGATGTTTAAACATCGCATTCCTCAGGTTGGACCACTATCCATGCTTTTTTGACGTCGTGCTCTACATTTCAGCTGCCACGCGAGGACGATCACGGTAGTCTTTGTCTCCTATTGTGTCTGTTCGGCGAAATCGGCTGAGCAGAAAACACGTGGGCCGGGGAGAGTGGAGACATCCGGTTTGTAGGTTGCAGTGTGTTGCATTGATGAAAGCCAGCTAACACCTCCACCATGGCGAACCTCATCAGGCGGCTGAACGCTGCAGAGAAGTAAGACGCTGCCTGCATTTAAAAGAAAAATGTTTATCGTTGCTTATTAGTTAAAGGGCGCCAAAATGTCAGCGTGCTGTTTTTCTGCATAACAAAAGAAGCTCTGTTAGCGGAGGAGGGATGACCACGAATTCAGATAGCCTTTTTCTTTCCCCCTCCTCCCTTTAACGACTGAATGAATCTCCTCTCGTTTAGGCCTTTCTTTAAACCGAAGCCGACAGTATTAGCAGCGTGTACATGTGAAACAATCTGAGTGGGATTTAGCGGAGCATGTAGTGAAGTCGATGCGGGAATCGGCTCGGCGCATGATTTGCTTCCTGGTGGCTTTTAATGGAGCGGGCGGTCAAAATGGTCTGTCTGTAATGGCTTCATGTCTTCAACAGAGTGAATATTTCTCTGGCATATTTATCTGGTTATTTTTTTGATGTCACATTCTCATTTGAATATCTGGTCGCTGAACATATTCACCATCATCTCAGGGGCATGGCTCACCTCCTAGCCCAGTTTTCATCGCCCTGTTCATAGTGGAGCTACTAGATCAGGGATTTCCAGGTCTGATTTGTACCGATTCTCTTTTTAGAAGGAGTGTAACTCATAAAAAAACCCTCCTGCGGGTTATTTGATAGAAGTAATGCAATTTAATCTGACAGCAATGGAGGAAATGGCAAGAGTATCTTCAGCTGTGTATCAAGACGTGTGTCGGTAACCTTGATCTGATTTATTTACTGGTCAGTGTGGTATTGTAATGATAACAAAACATGTAGCTCTATGTCCTGATCCATTTACTTCCAATAATTCTCAGCAATTTATTGTTTTGACTTATATAATGTAGATTAAGCACCTGCTAAAGATGTTTTTCTTCGTGTGCCTATTGAGCTCTAGCAGAACAAAACACTAATAATTTTATTAGTAGTTAGCCGGTTAGCTAACTGCTTGTTTCAGTCGTATTTTTGTGTGTTTTTTTTTTTGTCAGCCGAACCTGAATTCTAATTGGACGTGGCCTGCTTTCAGCCAGCTGATCAATGGTGTGCAGCAGCATACGGATTTAACTTGTGCTTCAAACAGCTGGGATTTGTCAAGCATCTTATTAAAATACTATAAAGAAAAGCTTTTAAAATCTCCGCTTCGAACCCTGCTACACCTTGACGTCTGATTCCTCTGAGCACCCTGTCTTAGTTACGCTGCCTGGTGTTGTTTCTATGCAGAAAATGGCGGAAGTTTTCATTATTAATAAGAAAAAAAAATCAGATTTAGCGTTTGATCTGAAAATCTCAGGTGAGAGTTGATCAAGGGCGACGTTACATTTTGATCTGCAGCTGAGACGGTGCGTCTCTCTAGTTGACGCGTGCGTAACTTATCACTTGTGTGTTTTTGCAGACGGAATCTGCTCTCTGGTGTTTTCCAGCAGCATTGTTCTGCTGTTAAGTTGCTGTCTCACTTCCCCTCAGCGTCAAACCTGCCACTCAGGTTCACAGAGCCGAGTTTTTACCACAATCTGTAGACCGGCTGTGGAGCCGAGCGCCTGCAGAGACCTTGACGGCTCTGTGTTGTATCTCTGTGGCATACCCAAGGTTAAACGAGTGTAGCTTTGCATTGGTATGTTGTTGGTTAACGTGTGTGTGTGTGTGTGTGTTTGTGCAGGAAGGGAGCCTTGATGTGGGCAGTATGAGTAAGACGCCCCCTAACAGAAGAGGGATAACATTTGAGGTGGGAGCTCAGCTCGAGGCCAGAGACAGCCTCAAAAACTGGTGAGTCATGGCCTCGCTCATTCCTCCCCTCATTCTTTCACTTCCCTCATTTTCTCACACTCAGCCTCTTGTAGCACATTTTCCTTTTTTTTTTTATTTGATTTGACTGGCTATGGTTTGGGAAAAACATCTTAGACTTTTTATTTCTTAATTTTTCCTGTGCCAGTAAACTCCCCCACCCTCATCAGATTCACCTCTCACTGAAATCATTACAAGGGAAATCAATTTCTTTCCCTCTAAGATCACATTATGTTGCATTTTGATGGCTGCAGGAAATATTAAATGCAACAAAATTTTGATTTGAGCCCCAGCATAATTTTCTAATCATGCATTAACTTTTTTCTTCTTTTTTTTTAAGGTATGCTGCCAACATAGAGAAGATTGACTACGAAGATGAAAAAGTACTGATTCATTACCGCCAGTGGAGCCACCGCTACGATGAATGGTTTGACTGGACCAGTCCGTACCTGAGACCCGTGGAGAGAATCCAGCTGAGACGGCAGGGCCTGCACGACGACAGCTCACCTGTAAGACGGTGGTCCGCTCCCCGGCCGGAGAGACGGGGAAAACGCACCACCTTCGTTTTGTTTACACCTTCTAAATGCTAGCTTCTGCTTTAACTTCAGCGAAGCTATAGAAAGCAGTGCTGCTCTCTGATGGCTTTTAGAAAACACCGGCTTGCCAGCAGAAGTTGCTAACATCACTGTGTTCTTTCCTCCAGGGCTTTCATGTAAATGACAAGGTTCTGGCCAGCTGGTCTGACTGCCGTTTCTACCCAGCCAAGGTCATTTCAGTCAATAAAGATGGTAAGTAGCTTCAGCTCCTCCAGATGCATATACAGTGTTTGAGCCTCTTAAGTAATTAATATTTTCTCATGTTGCAATTAAATTGAATGGATTTATTGGGATATAATAGGCTAGAAAAAGTGTCACATCCATTTGTATTCAGCACAGTTTACTTTGGCACTCCAGATATAAACTAATTCCCTTTAGAAGTCACTCTTCTTTTAGGTAAGAGTCCAATTATGTCATTTAATCTGTAAACATTACCCTGAAGACAACATCTCCCTTTTGAAACATGGTGAGGGCAGAATCATGCTGTGGTCATGTTTTTCTTTTGATGGGAAAGACAAGCTCCTCAGTTGTTGAAGCTGCAACCAGCTAAATAAAACAGATTTAGAGCCGCAAAAAGACAGTTTTTTTATTATTATTTTTGTTAAATATTTACTTCTTTTATTCCTATGTTTAGGTTTTAATAAAAAATAAAACGTTTTCAAAAAGATGATGGCTACAGTTTCTTGATATTGGCACAGTTGCCAGCCTCATAAAAAAATAGATCCAAATAAAAAAATGACAGGTACTTTTAGTGTCATTCTGCAGTGGAAATTAAGTGGAATTATTCCATAAAAAAATCAAACCAAAAAAAAAAAAAAACAACAGAAAAATTGCTAAAATGTGGCATTTGTTGTTGTATCGTATTTTTAACAGTCAAGTTATTTATTTTAGTTGCATAATCCAAATCCATTTCAGCTGTAAATTCAGCAAAAATGTGATTCAGATAATTGCTGACTCTGGTGAATTGAATGGAAATGCATGTTGCAAAATTATAGGAAATCTGTTTCCTTTAACATCACAATTATGTGCTACTCTGTGTTCCTCTGATTGATAAAATCACAATCAAATGCACAGAATTTTGTAGTGTTAACACGAGAAAGTAAAACAAATCAAGGAGTTTTTACGAGACACAATATGGAGTTGTTTGTGTCCAGATTGTGTAAAATAATCAGTTTCTGTGTCACCTTCACCTTCAGCATCCTACACTGTGAAGTTCTACGACGGCGTCATCCAGACGGTGAAGGGGATGCATGTAAAGCCTTATATTAAAGAGGTAACACTCTCCGTCCATCTATCTATGGCTTCTTCTGGCCGATTTCCTGAACTTGTTTTTTGTTCTGATAGAGAGGTGGAGCTGGGAGCAGATCTCGGTCCTCAGACAAGAACGCGGTGCGAAGGGCCCCGAACCGCAGAGACAGGAGGCCGCAGGAGAACGGCTGTCCCAAAAACAAGCGCGCCCGGCGCAGCACTTCGGACCAGGACGAGGACAGCAACAGCGACGATGAAGAGCAGGAGGAGGGCGCGGTGAACGACAAAAACCCCAAACTGAACGGCGTCTCCGAGGCCGAGCACGCCGCTACCAAACAGGAGACGGAGGCCTCGGAGCAGAACGACCCTGCGGACGCCAAGAAGGGAACGGGACTCACAAACGGCGTGAAGGTGGAGAAAGACGACGGGGAGACGGAGGGAGAGCGCCGCGTGAACGGAGACGTGAAGAAGGAAGAGGAGGAGTCGGAGCAGAGCGTAACAAAGCCATACACGGAGCCACCCAAGCCATACGCGGAGATGCAGCAGAGCGAGTCGTCTGCGCCGACGGAGCAGGACTCTGTCACTACGACGACTGCCGAATCCGGCGGCGATGCGGAGCAGAAGCCAAACGTCCAATCAGAGAGCGCGCAGCCTGCAGCGGACGCATCACCTCCTCAGCTTGTGAAACGTAAGTGTTTGGCTCAACAGCAGCAATAAAATGAATAAATAATAAAAAATAGCTGATTCGATTTATTCAAAAGCTGAAATTTTGTTTTATTATATTCTCAGCGGTACGGAAGCAGGGCTTCCACAATCCCAACAGATTCAGCCGAGAGCCATGTAAGTTTCCTCGCGTACATTGTTTTTATCTGCTTTTAAAAAAACAACAACATTTTTTCTCATTTTATTTATTTAGTGTACCGAGTCATCAAAAACCAGCCTCCTCCCGTTCTGTCCATTAACCTCGACCACAATCCCTTCAAGTGTGGTGCTCCAGGCTGCACAAAGTCATTCCGTAAAGCGAAGCTGCTGCATTATCACATGAAATATTACCACGGCGAAGAGCCGCCTGCGGAGGGACCGCACAGCCCCACCAGGAGCGTCCAGACCAGGACTTCTGACAAGCAGCCTGCTGCTGCTCCTGGTCTGGAAAGCTCCAAGAGACGCCGCACCATTTCTGCCTCTATGCGTGAGTTCCTGCCCAGTTTCACACAGGTGTAGGGATGCCAACAGTTAATCAAAGATTAATTGTTTATTAGGTTAAAATTAGTTCATATCGACTAACTTATAAAGTCCATGTAGACCTTCTTTTAGTGGTGTAGTTTGGCCGCCATCCAGCAGAGGGCGCCGCTGGTCATCCGTAAGCGAGCCAGCTGATGCAGAAATTAAAGATGGCGTGGAATACCAGAAAAGGAAAGAGAAACTGTCCAAATAATAGTTCGGTGTGGGATGGAAAATGCACTAAAACCGATTCTGTTCTGAATTACAAACACTCCACAGGCTCCTTAAGTTGTCACCTTAATAGCGCAGTCAACTTTTCAGTAAAAAAAAATCGCTGCGAAGGCGAGGACGTGAAGAATAAATAAATTGTAATGTGAGAGGGAGGGGGACTTGAAGCACAAACCTCTCTCTGTTCATGGGGAATTAAGCGTTTCACATATTATTATTTTCATCTTTTATCTTTCTATTCAGCAAACTAATAGGTTTATGTTTGTTCTATTTTGTAAAACTAACAAAAATATGAAAAAGTTTTAATGTGAGAAAAACAATTTTCAGTATGTTGGTATGTAACACTGCTGACACAATGTTAATGTAATTGTCTTAATATTTGTAATATTACTGTTAATATTTTGGAAAAATGGTGCCCTCTTAATCCACAACTTAGGAAGATGGCCGCTTATCAATTAATCATTAGTGTATCAATAAGATAAATCAAATTTAGATTAACTCATTAATCAATAACTTGCGTCCAGTGTTGTCAGTAACGCGTTACAAAGTAACGCGTTACTGACGTCGGACCGCTTTTTTCAGTAACGAGTAATAACGCGTTGCTATTTCAAATCCAGTAATCAGATTAAAGTTACTTATCAAAATCATTTTTACGTTACTATGCGTTACTACCTTCTTTAGTTATTTAATTGTATTTCCTCTACTCGTCTTGTCGAGTGACCGACGTCTCTATGCGACAGAAATGTAAACAATGGCGGGAGATGCGCATTTTGTTGGTGGAAAAACAGGAA
>CAEFZY010009652.1:0-56840 GCA_903066815.1 Brachyrhaphis roseni | reverse complement strand
GTGAGTGAGTGAGTGAGTGAGTGAGTGAGTGAGTGAGTGAGTGAGTGAGTGAGTGAGTGAGTGAGTGAGTGAGTGAGCATACGCCTTTGGTTCAGGGTGCATTTTGTTGACATATTACCAATTTTTGTTGTCTCACGAAACAGAGCATCTTCAGTTGACAGAGAACATCTGCAGTGGGCCAAGCTTTTTTTTTTTTTCTTTTTTTACCTCTTTTTGTGACCTGCTTTAATTAGCGTGAGAATGAAAATATGCAGCTTAGAAGATGCTGGCCGAATAATTAAAGGTCAGCAATAGTGCAGCTGTACTGGAACCGAAGAATGTGCAGTTCAGTAGGGACAATGCAAAACTTCATTTCCAGAAAAGTGTGCAGTTTTCACACTTCCAATAGAAATGGAAATCTTTTCCACTGTTCTTTTAAACAATAATTTGAGACACAAGTACAAAGGGAATGTTTCTTGACATCTTCATTTTTGAGGGCCACATTTAAGCTTTTTTCTTTTTCTTTTTTGCAGATAAATATTAAGCGATGCAGTTATTTAAATAAAAGTGCAAAAGATGTATTCAGTACTATGAAGAATGGAATAGTGTCATAGGCGTAAATAAATGTGGCACCTCATCAAAGCCTGTCCTTTCTTCTAAAATTTACACTAAACCATTAATGTAAAACGGTCAGGCCAGGAGCCGCCAGTAGGAGAGGACAATAGCTTCTTGTTCAGATTTCCTCAAATTTATCAGTCAAGAGATATTACAGATGGTTAACTTTGCACTTGTGCCAAATTAATGTCTCAAACAAACCATACCGGTATATGTTTTTGGGTTTTTTATGTTTTATAAAATAACGTTTTCTGGAATTGAGGTTTGAGTTTACAAGATATAACAATGTTGTCCTCTTGTTCTTTCCTCTTTGCAATAGAATGATGACAATAGTTTAGGTTGTGCTTTGTTTATAAACCTACATTCACTACTATTTATATTCTTTTAGAACGATAATCCAATAATTTTGTAGCTCCAGAAATTAAATTCCCACCCCCAGGAAACACTCCAGGTATTTTCCCACACAAAGACCCAGGGTTGTTAAAGACTTCTTTTGAATACTGTTATTTATTTTTTATTTTGACACTAAAATTAAACTGCAACTCAGAACAAGTCTCCTCTCTTTCATTATTAGCATACGCCGTTTTGTGATGCATGTTATGATACTTTGATTCTACAAAGATGGAAATTAATTCAGTCATTTGGTCAGATCATCAAATGAACTGATATGCACTGGACTAAAACGTATAGAATGGGGTTGATACTCAAGTTGCTGTAAATGTGATTTCTAACCATATTCTAGATCATGTAATGTTTTTATTGGGATCTCAAAAATATGAGACTACAAACAATTTGATCACTATGTTGTTTTATGCAACAACTTCACATTCAGTTCAGCTTTACTGCTATTTTAAGGTTTTTTTTTTTATAAATCAATGGCACACTTAAATAATTATTACATAAGTTATTGCCATTTGACACTCTTCACTCTCCATAAGAGCCTCTAACTCTCACTGTTTGGTTTTAAGCTCTGAAAATATAAAAACAAATTTATCCCTCATCTGTGCTACGGTAAGAAAATCTGACAAGGTAGCACACAGAGTCAGATAGTGGAACACACAAAAACATGCAAAAATTACAAAAGATTCTTCTTTTGTACTGTTGTAACCATTAAACAATCTCCCCTTCAGTTCAACCTTATAAGTAGAGACACATAGTTGATATTACCATGATACAATTACCTGCAATTAAGTATTGGCAAAGCTCAAAGTAATTTCCACCGGTGGTGGAACATTATTGTCGACAGCTGCTGAAAGCAACTAAAAAAGTTACTTTTAATGTAACTTAGTTACCTCCCAAATCAAGTAATCAGTAATCTAACTAAGTTACTTTTTCAAGGAGTAATCAAGCGATTGAAGTTACTTTTTCAAAGTACCTATCCCATTACTGGCTGCCAGACAGCAGACAGAAATGCAAAAATTGCGACACTATATTTTTAGGCAGTTCAGTGGAGTTTCATTAAAAGGTCAGGGCTGACTGTTTGGAAAAGAGTGTCACCAGGCGGGCTTTAGGACCCAGCGGGGAGGCTCCTGGCCCGCTGATCTGCGTGGTATCGCTTGTATCTGTCAGTGGTTTGAGCTCTTCTTCCACACACACACGCCCTCACACACTCAACTATGGGCCCGTGTTAATTTCTACAGTTCTCACCGGGGAGAGCATCAGCTGGACGATGGAGCCAAACGACCCCTCATGTAAGAACCTGGAACTTATTTTCTCACCCTGAACTCTGATGCTGAACCCTTCTTTGGGATGTTTGTGTTTTCCTCCTCTTACAACTTTTGACATTTACTTAAACTGGAAGATTACTGCTTAATCCAAACCTTTCTGTTTATATCCTGTTTTCAATTCTCGTTGAGACTTATGAATCTTCTCTGGCCTACTGTGTTTACAGCCTGACTTTAATTTCTCTTTTTTCTCTCAATGTTAGATTTTCAGATGTTTTTCTAATGTTTGTTCTGTTAATGGTGCAATGTCGTGCCAGGATGAAAAAACAAAACAAAACAAAAAACAAGCTTTTGGTCTAAAGTTTCTTGTTCTAGAAAAAAGAATGTCTTGCACATCCGAGTCAAGTCATAAATCTGGAAGAGGAGATGCAACAACGACTGGGTGGGCTTGCTCAGAACCATTCCATTTTGAACTCCACCAGCAGTGAATTTTTTTGCAGATTTCTGGTGCTTTTGTGTTGAAATAGCTGGAAGTGTTAAATGCGTTACAGCACTGAGGTTTTTATTTTCTTCTTTTTTTTTAAGAAGGAACATATGTACCCCTTGCACATAGGAAAAACAAATCCACTTCCTCCCTGTCTGAGGTTTAGATGATGCATTGATAAGTCAAGGTGCAACCTGTTGTGGTCTTTATTGAATTTGCTTCTATGATTTTAAACGGGTTTTGTTTATGTTTGTTTTGGCCCTCCAGCTGATCTTTCTTAATACTTGTAAACCTGTAAAGAGTCTCGCTGGAAGCTGACATGTGGAGGTGATTATATTCCATCTAATGAAGATGTTTTTTTTTTTTCCTCAACTGACTGTATCTAAGAGGAAGTGGGACAAATAGCATACGTGCTCATTTATCTTATTGTCAGGATTTTTTTTGCAGAAAGATAAACTTGCAGGGACATTTATCATCTCTCTTCTTCTCCTCCTCATATTTAACTCTGTTGTATCCTCCCTAAAATCACCAGCGCACAAGTATTTCAGTGATGTTATTGTTGCTAATGTGTTTGGTGTGTATCTGAGGAAGGAAGTCTTTAGGTCTTCACCAGGGTGTGTACGATCCCCGTCTGTCATTCTTATCTGTCTTGACACAAACATGCGCGCACAGCACACACACGCACAAGAATGCAGCTTAGCCGAGTCGTGTGGTTCAGGAAACACCACAAGACCTTACGCACTGTGGTCCCTGGGGATCAGCCGACTGTTTATGTTGCCCTTAAGTCGCCTGATTGGCCTCTGGTGATGAGTAGATTACTTTTACTTGATTTGCTCTAAACAGCAGAAGAGGTGCGTTTTCAAATTGCCCAAAACGTCGCTTTGAAATTGCTTCCTTTGTGTGAGTGTTGGTGTAACAAATAATAGATTTTTTTTATTATTATTTGCAGCAGCTTGTCATAGTGAGAAGTTTTAAATCCTGTACCAGCAGAACACTTTAATTTTTTATAAGATTTTGCACTTTGGGTGGATTCGGCTAATACTTAAAAGAAAATCTACATGACCAATAAGAAAACATAGAGCTGCATCTTTATTAAAGAGATTAATGGGAAGAGAAACTTTTTTTTTTTTTGTCTGTTTTGTAAAGAGCGGGGGATCCACTGAGATAGTATTGATCAGAAGCAGGCAAATAAAAAACAGATCCTCACAGATTTATCTGAAATGAAACGATTGTCTCCCGCCACAGATAATATCTGGAGGACATCAGTGCTGCTAATCTTCTGTCTAAAACATTCTTCTAAAATGTGCGTGGGTTAGATCTCTTGCGTGTCTTTTTTGATAGTCATACCAACGTCTCTGAACTTCACCTGAGCACAGAAATGTTTAAAGAACCAAACCTTTTCATTGAGTTTGTTTGTTTTCTTGAGCAACCTCAGTTTTGCTGTAGTCAACACTTATTCACCATGTTTCCTCCTATTCATTCTAATATAAATACGGAAGTGTTAACAATACGCATTTTCTCGCAATGTCATGTTGCTTACTATGGCTGGCAAAGTGAGTGAAGGCTACTGTTATGATCCAGGTTCCCATCACATAGACTGTGTCTGTACATACTTCATAACGTCTACTGTCCACCATAAGATAAGATCTTAGATAGGATATCTTAACCAGTCACTACTAATTTAAGAAGCTGATCTAGACGTGATGTTTTGGAATCTTTCTGAATGTCATGGAAATTGTATCTTTAACATTCACACAATCATGTATAAATACGTAACTTAAGGTTCTACAACTGTGCAGCTTTTATTGTGAATCCACACTCCTGAGTCAAATTCTGAGGTGTGTTGAAGCAGTGGCACATCTAGAAGTTGCAGCAGACCGGCCCTCATGGACGGAAGTTTTTGACCCCTGGTGGAAGTTGTCTTAAATGTGGGCTTTTCCCTCAGTCGCCCTGATTAAGTGATATTTTGTGCGTGCACCAGCTTTGCACCATTTCCTTGTCCTTCGTTACATCTGTCCTGATTATCAGAAGCCATTTTTTTTTTTTACTTCTCAGACCTGCTGTACAACTTTTTTTTTTTTTTCCGTGAAGGCCAATATGATGGCTGGAAAGGCATTGTGAGGAGCATGTGACGTCAGTGCAGTTTGACGTAAAAAGGCTATTGTCTATGACTGACATGATGACAGTAGATGATAAAAGTCTTTCATAATTCAACAAAATTTGGGAATTATGGTTTAGAAGCATTTGATACCATGGTAAAATAAAAAATGATGACTTGTCCAAAATATGACACTAATCAAATCTGAAATGGATAATTCTACATTGAGCTGAAAATAGAAAACAGAATTTATAACCACTATACTTTAAGCTTATTTTCAGTTCGGTATGAAAACTGCAATGCATTGACTAATCGTAGACAAACATGATTTCAGATTGCTGAAAATCAATAGGGGAAACAGTTGCTCTATTAATGGAAACAGAGATAATTGTCATTGTTTGTTTCCTCAATCACAGATTGTCTTACTTTGCCAGCTGGATGTATTTTTAACGCCTTCTTTGCGGATATGCATCAAGCTTTTGAATGTCTCCTTAGGCAAAGACAAGCAAGGCTGTTTGTTTTAAAAGACTTTGTTGCATCAGATTAAAACCCATAACTAAAACTAAAGCTTTGGTATCACTTTGTTGATAAATCTGACATTTTAAGCTTTTTATGTCTATTTGTCACCAGGTAGCCTCTGCAGTGATCTGTTTTCTCTTTGTTTTAGTTCGTTTTAGGAATTTTTTTGGTACTTTTCTCTAAAATATCATGAATAAAGTCTAAGCAGTGGTATTCTATTTTTTTTCTTTCTGCAAAATAGATTTGATTTTACTTACTGTCTCATGGTCCACTCTGAAGAAAATTACCAGAGTTTCAAGTGGGTGTAACAGGGGAGAGGCCGTCTCCTCAGAGATGCATATCGGTAATGGGATTGTCTGTGATTTCGTCCAGCTGATGTAGTCAAATGTAGCTATTGCTGCACGTTTCAGAGAACGTGACGTGAAGGAACTTTCAGGCCAAGAATTTGCTATTGTAGGTAAAAGAAAAAACAAAATAAAACAAAAAAAAGACATGTATTGTCACTCCAAGCACAAGTCTGCTGCATACATATGAAATCTCCATTCCAGACATGCCTTACTGCTCACATGGTGGATTGAGTGTGGCTCAAATACATGAATAGAGAACCTGTGAGTTTGCAATCAAGTTCTAGATTTTTTTTTTTTTTTTTTTGGTAACTTATAGCTGAGTCTTTATCTTGATAGACAAAAGACAAAGGAACTGGTTGCAGCTAACCACATTTCAGCTTTGGTGACTCCAGTTAGCAGGGCAAAAGAGCACCATTTAAATTCAGTCTTCTGTCGTCATCCCAACAGAGGCGCGTGACCTCACAGTGTTGTCACTTATTTTATTTATATATCCATATATTCGTTTAATTACTTCCATGCATAATCTGTATTCCCACTCATTAAAAGCTAATATTTAGTCAAACATTGTGACTTTTTCTCCAAAATAAAAGAAAAAGTACACATCAGGATTTTAACACAGTGGGTATTGCAGTCAGTGCTAGCTAAACTATTGCTCAGTGCCCTGCTTTACACTTTGCTGCTTGTGGGCCAAAGAGCTTTCACAATAACAAAATAACATCCCTGGGTATATTTTTGTTTCAGCCTTTTGCTCTGGTTGACCGTTCTGTTTCCAGTGTTTTATTAACACTGCTGGGACCGTGACTGCCAAAGGCAACTGAATGAAATAAATGCTTACATATCAGTAATGACTCTTTTGACTTCATTAAAGAAACTTCCAGCACTCTCACATGATACGCCCCCCTCCATATTTCAGCTTGACTAACTTCAATATTGTCTACAGGAATCCAGTCTGTATAGAAAATGGAATTTCCCTCCTATGTAACTCATAACGTTGATAAAGTTCTTTGGTTTCTGAGGTTTATCAGACATTGTCAACACGCTCTTTAACACGAAAAGACGTTCAAACTCTTTTGTGACTAGATGGGGAATAAAATAACGCATCCAGTGCTCTATACGTGCATGCCCCGTCATGTTAAAGCTGTATATCATGGATTATTGTAGAGCAGGCCCATACGAAGTGGAATTCCCCTCCTCAACAAGAGTAGGAGATCACTATAATTCATGTGGCTGGGATGTGTGGAGGGGTACCTCTGTGATGTAGGCCATGTGGGAGTGCACATGTACGTTGTGTAAAAGGCAGTGGTCAATGTCTGCATGGCTGTTTACATAGGGTTTCTATGGAGATGTGCTGTTGCACGTAGCGCTGCTGCAGAGTGTATTTCAAGCTGCTCTGCTCCAGAGGGTGAGGTGACTCTGCCTGGGGTGTGCGTGCACACTCATACAAACAGTTCAGGAAAATGTTCCGATTTATTGAAGGGACTTGGCAGAATAGGACCTACCCAACCTGTTATCAGATGGGGGTTCATATATGTTACTTGACACCAGCCTCAGTTTACTAAGGTTCATGGCAATGCGTCGGTGGGGGAAGTAAATCCTCAGGGCTCTTTGTGGGTGAAAACATGAAAAAAAGCCTATGGCGTAGAACGTTCTGGAGGAAAACAGGCACACAAAAGCTTTAAACATACTTCCTTTGTAATTATGCTTTTCTTTAATCGTATGTGCTCTTTGATTAGGTTTAAAAAATTTTACCCAAGACAATCATCATCACTTCCATGTAAGGAGTGCGGAGGAGGAACTCTAAAATTGTTAAATGTTTGTATGGAAAGTATATAAGCTGCAAAAGGCATAAAAACCTCTGATATTTTGAATTTTGCGGGGGGTTTTTATCCACTTCGGTTTACGTCTTTAGAGTTGAGAAAAGGCTGATTATATGGTTCTGTGTGAGACAGATGCAGATTTTAAACCCATTTTTTTAACACTTTTTTGTTTGTTTTATTGTTTGCTTTATTGGTTTCGGATGAAATTCTGAACTCTCAACGTTGACATGATCGTTAAAGGGTCTTGTTTTTTTTTCCTTTTAACCAAATGATGCAACAGAGCAATTATCTCAAGTGCCTCCTCTTAATATTCCAGGTATGCCTGCAGGTTTAACGGTTGGAAACTGACTCTGTTGGAAGCTTTCTGCAGCTAGCATTTCAACAGTAAGGCAGTTCTCATAAAACAGAATGGCAACTCTTAGTGACTAAGAGACAGTCAACTTTTCACTTCATTTTATCATAATAAAGCAGAATTTGCTTATCGAGCCATCGACAAAACACTGGGTACAGCAGTTTTAAAAAGACTTCAACTCTGAGATAATTACTTTTAAAGACTAAATGACAGGTTTTCTACACATAAGCAAGGCTTTTCTATAAAATCACACTTTAGCCTGATGAAGAACACCTTGTCGTCTGATTTTCTTTACTTTTTCCTGAGTATATTATTTTTCCCAGCGACTCACCATGACTACTTGCTTCTAAATTGATTGATATTTTCAAAAATCAGAACGAGGACAGTAGATAGTCCCACTTTTAACCTAACCCTGCAAATCCAAAAAGACAAAGCTGCCCTATTCTCCAGTGTTGGGAGTTTTTCTATGTGTATGTTGCTGTGTGTGTGGGGGTGTGTGTGTGTGTCTGTTCAACATCAGTGAAGCTACGCTTCCACTTGCAAAATAGCATCCTTCTCAGTATGTGAATACTTTTCTGTCTTGGAGACATAGTATTGTGGTGATGTCATAGCACTGGCAGCAGATATGGGATCTGAATTATACTGACTCCTCTGTTGGGCCTTTGTCTGGCAGCGGTCTGACTCAAGCCCCCTATGCCACCCCAGACTTGAATAAATCAGAGTGAAAAAAAATGAAAAATGGGGCCAAAGCCGAGGGAGTGAAGGGGGCCGTAGCAGACAGACGTCGCCTCATATTGATCAACTTTTTGACCTTTTAGCCTTCGGCCATATTGAGAAAATGCCCAGATGCAATTATCGCCACCTGTTCAGTGTGAACTATTCTGCGATCAGACTACTTTGAACCATCTGTCTGTCTGTTCTCTATGTTGGGGAACGGAAACGAGGGAATTTCCCTGGATGGATTACCGGTTTGTCACCAGAGAAATGCAAAGAGAGACATGTTTAATATCCAGCTGTTGATTTCTGTCATTTCATCAGATGTTTCAGATTTGATATGTTAGATAAAGAGTAAAGTTGTGGACAACACTACCTTTCCTGTACCGTGTGGTGCTGCTTAGTCTTGGTTGTGTCTCCCAACTTGAAGAAATTGTGTGCTAATGGAAAATAACAGGCTAGAAGTAAAAGCTGGTCTGATTTAGCTTGTACAATTTTCCTAATGCCCCTATTTAGTTGTTTAACTCTTAAAACCGACTGCACTGGTGCAGCTATACTTAAGTTACGTTTAATAGTTGTTCCTGGTGCAGGTGATTTCCAACATATGGTATTGGAGCAGCACTTTCTAATGGCTAACAAGACATGCTACACTCAGCATTTTCTTTCCTTCTAAAGAGTGGACATTGCTGTTCAAAGGGCAAACATGAATGAATGATGACAAAAGACGAGTTGGGAAGGAAAAACATTTCAAAAACTACCCTGTTTCGCTTCATGCGTTTTCAATTAGTTTTTAAAGTTTATGAGACTTGTGATAAGTACGTGCCCTGTGGATCTTTCAGCTGTGCAGATGCCTTTGCAAGTGAACCTTCTAACAGATGATTCCCATTGTTTTGCCAAGAACCATTTGCAAGGCATAAAACTGGCTACAGAAAGCCTCAAACTGACCGAATCTAACCCCCCCTCATCCCGGTGACTGGAGCTGTTCACGAGGTTAACCATGTCAGGAATAAAGTGTGCTTTTTACCATTTAAATCGATTTCACGGTGTGCTTAAATGTTCATTTTTATTTCTAAACACTCCAGACTCTTTCCATTCCCTGTTCTATGCTGAGTTTTGCAAGCAAGAAAATAGTCCAATTTATTCAAAGGTATCAATCAAGCTTTTTTTTGTGTGTGGTATCAACTCCTGACAGCCATTGTTCAGGGATCTGTCTGAAGGCTTGACTTTCAAAAACGTATCATAAGCTGTGTGCATTTTATTTTGTTGATCAAGTAAAACTCCCTAACAGTTCCAAGTGCAGCTAAAACACTAATAATTGGATTTTGGTATATTTAAATTAAATTTATGAAGCCAGAGAACAAGTTTCATGATTTGTTTTTTGTATGGTAACCATGATACCATGGTTACCATATAGTTAACCATGGGATCATGGTTAACTGATGCCATGTTAACATGGTTAACATGGTATCAGTTAACCATGTTAACTGATACCAGTTAACATGGTTAACTGGAATCACTGATTGTCTCGAGACAAATTATCACACGCCTCATGACTTGCTTTAAATGAAACTCTGACAATTAAAATTTTCCTACACTATACACCATGAAGTTTTTCGATAATTAGTGACTTGCTACTCTGAGCTCATAAAATGAATGAAAGCCAATATAAAGTCCTAATATGGGTAGAAATACAAATGTGTGTGTAGCTCATTCTCAACATCAAAAACTTGTATCTAATGTCTGTCCTTCCAAAGAAAAATAATGGTTAAGCAGTTGAGTGCCCAAAACAATAATTCTTCCACATCATTACCACACAAATTCTCCTGTTAGATATGAGACTTTATAAAGTTTTTTTTTTTTTTTTTTTTTTGTCTCTGGTACGATGCTCAATGGAGTTTTCCTATTGAAAATAGAGAGAAGTGCATTAAGACAAAAGGTTGTCCAACAAAGTGACCTCAAGTTAGCCAAATATTGCATTTGACCAATTATTAGCAATGACGATTCAACGTGAATCTAACCCTTGTTCGAACCTCAAACAGATTAAAACTGCGATTAGGGTGAGTAATTGTGCGGCGGAATGCAGGCCGTTTGCATGCAGGATCTTGATAAATGAAAAGGCATTTCAGGGTAAGAAATCTGCTGAATTGTCATTTTGTAGGGTTGAGGAAAGCATCTGGCTGCTGGTTTACAAAAAAAAACAAAAAAAACCATCCAGACTGGAGTAACTCAGACTGCGTTCTTGGGCATCTTCCAGCATGACAGCATTTTGTGTGTTTGTTCACTTGTATGGGGTCTTTTCTGTATTTTTATGATATCCTGAAGCATCTTTCGGAGTTCAATAAAAACAGCAGGGAAAGAGAGGTTGTTTTTTTTTTCCTCTACAACTCTTCCAGACAAAATAAGCTTTTCCACATGATCTCGTCTGTCCCTGCACCAGATTTGTTGTCTGCATTCGGCGTAGTATGTTGATCCTAATGTTTGTCTAAGATTCCTGGCCATATGATGAACGCAGCTGCCAAACTATGAGAAAGTAGTTTTCACCCTCGAGGGGGTCAACCTGTATTTGCTCTGTGAAAACTGAGCTTCATTACAATGTCCTTTCTTTGAAATACAGCTCTAAGCATAACTCAGTCAATGCTATCTAATGTCAGGATCTAAGCAGCGCAATGAGAATGGGGTCACCAGAGACGGTAAAGCTAAAGTGGCATTGGGTCAGCTGACAGGAAGAGGAAACAGAAGGCCGGGTTGATAGGTGATGTCATTGGTAGAAGGAGGAAGTGCATCTCTATAGGGGGCACATGGGGCAACCCCATAAGGTTGGCTGATGTAGGAGAGGGAAATTATTTTCTTGGCATCGAACAGAATCAGAGTCATCTTCAAAGAATCTTCTAAAGCACTCAGAGCAACAATGGGCTCAACATTATACCTCTGTTAGGTGATTTTCATTGACTTCCATTGGTCAGAAAAATAAACTTACATTGTGATTATTTTTGACTTTGGTTCCTCTCGCAGGATTGTTTCCCAATGTTTATCCACATCGTGTGTTTTTTTTAAAAAAAAAAAGATTTTAAGCTTCACTTTCAGACATCAAATTAAGAAACTGAGCTTTCTCAGCATTAACAGTTGGAAACATCCCAGCAATAGCAAAAATAATAAAGGGTTCACTGAAACTTGCCTTTACAGCTATTTAAAAAAGATGAACGAAACCAGTCATAAATACAACATTCAAGTACTGTAATCATTGAGTTTAAAACATCATGTTAAGATTATGGTGTTTAATTCAGTTCAGAATAACAACACTGTACCAGTCCACTACAAATTTCACCTGGTTGCAAAACAAATTGGTAATTTTCAGTTAGAATATCTGATACTATTGCTGATTATTGTGATGGAAATATCAAATACTTGTCATCTCCATGAAAACTTCTTAGTCTTGTGACTATTGCTTTGGTAGTTTTGTTGTTTTATAAATGCTTTCTTACAGTAGAACTTTGACCTCAGTTTGATCTTGTTGTGGTCACACTGTCAAAGTGACCATATTAAGAAATGTCTTCCTATTGAGATGTTTTACTATAATAATTTTCTTTGTTATTATTTTTTTAACTGTTTAGGATGCAGCATAAAAATATAGAAAACAAAAAGGGGCAAACAGATGTACAACATTTAAAGAATCGAAAACAGAACGTGTTTACTATGCAGTGAAGAAATGAATGTGCTCATTACCACAAGACTTTATGTGCTAGTAATTATCAGCCAGTTTTGGAAGACATTATGTCATGAAAAAATATATACGAGTGTGAAATGGTTCATTCCGGGTGTATGGTTGTGGTTGGGATTTTCTCAGTGTTGAAATATTAACACGGAATAATTCAGCTTTTGGCTGGGTGAACTGAAATTTGTGACTGAACTTGCACAACACTGGAAATGAGAGGGATGGATTATGGCATAAGCAGGGGATTGGAATTTGAGATCGCTCTCAGAATGTGGTGTTATTTTCTTGTAGTATTGGATTCCTTTATTTAGTTTTCCCTACAAAAATAAGAGAGTCAATGTTTTCCTTCACTTTCATTTGCTGCTAGTCTGCAGAGACTCTTGGCTTGGTTTTGAAAAAGACCAATGCTGGGAATAAAACCTTTCACAGCAATGTTTGGATGATATATTCCCCAGAGATATTAGACATGAGTGTAATTTGCTCTGCAGCGTTCATATGAAGATCATAGACTCAGATCGAATAACACATTATATGTATGAATTGTGTACAATTGCATATTTAAAATCATTAACAAATGAAAACCCCATATCAGTAGATCTGCTTCTCCTCCAGTGATGACGTAAATTGCCACAAAAAAAAAAAATGACGGTCAAGTCACAGTTGTAGTCATTATATTGCTATGCATTATCTTTCCAGTGAAGCTTGACCATCTGTGTTTACTTGTTGTGGACTCCGGAGTTATCAGACCTGTAAACGCCCGGACATGTTGACAACCGGCAGAGGAGAAAACGTCACCCTCGGGAAATGTCTGGAATCTTGAGTACACTAGAAGGGCATTTCATCAAGATAGAGCGACGGTTATTAAGAGGAGACATGGTTGGCACACGTCGTGATGCAATTAAAAACTTGATGTATGGTTTACCTCATTTTTTTTTTGCGAGGTGTATGCATGCACCTCACTAATCTGTATATGATGAAAGAGTGCGATAAGGTTGTGGTTTTTAAACTAAGAGTTAGGGTTTCCTTAAATATTTTGCTATCCTGCAGGCATTGTCTACAGCCACACAACGCCTTGTAAAAGTATACTTTTCATCATTTTTCCAACGCTGATTGTTCCTGAATGGAACAAAACTTTCCTGAAAGAAAACCTGTTAGATGCAGCAAAAGACCACAGACTGGGATGAAAAACTCATCTTCCAGCAGGACAATTGCCCAAAACATACAGCTGGAGCTACAGTAATGGAGTTTATATTAAAGCATTTTCATGTGGTGTGAAGAAATCCTGAATTTCTGAAAAGCAAATTTATGCTGTTTATGAAGATTTAAAATAATCAATAGAACCAATTTGTCGCAACTCTAGTTAGAAGAACCGGGATCAAAAACCAAGAGTACTCTTGGCAAAACTTTAAAATTGATATTGACAGACGTTTGCCATCCATTCTGACTGAGCTTGTGCTATTTTGCAGAAAGGACTGGGGGGATTTAAGGTGGTATGTCTCTTAAAAGAGACATACCACCTTAAATCCGTGGTCTGAATACATGTCCAGACCTCACTCTTCAGATTATTTTTGTAAAAGAAATTCTAATAATTTTCCTTAAACTTTTCCGTTTTACAATACTTTATTTCAGTATTTCACAAAAAATATCCCAGTAAAATAGAAGTTATTGGTTGCTATATGACAAAATGTGAAAAAGTTCAAGGGTTAGAAACAATGTTGCAAGGCACTGGACATACTCCAGCTGCACGGTGGTATTTAGTAAAACCTCATGTAATTTTCAAGCTGTTTTCTGTCCCTCATAAAGAAAAAAATCCTCCCATGTCTCACTTAATTTGAGATAATATTATGCTTGCTCTAGAAAAAAAAAGTAGCAGAGTAATGTTTTTCAGCTGACAAAGAGACTCCCACACATTATTTCTGGACACCACAAGATTGTCAACCTGCTGAGTTCTTTCATGCCTGGTCAGATTTGGAAGAGTCTGTGTATGCAACATTTCCAAAGACAATAGGAACGAAAGAGGTGTTAAGAAAGACCTGGTCATTTTCCTTACCTACTGACCTGTTGTTTAACACAGATGGTACTGTCTTTAAATGTTCCCACAGCAGCTTACCTTAGAGAACCTGTAGTTATGCTTTTGTATTTATGTTGTACACATGGTACTTAAAATCCACACACTATTCATCTTTACTACTGAATAAAAATAAATAAATAAATAAAAAGAAACATTTGAGGTCACCCCAAACCTCTTGTGGTGTGAGATAAAAGGGTGTAAATTTTACAGCTGAGTGTAAACTGCAGTCCTCCTGCTGTCCTGTTGGCTGACGTGTGATCACAGTTTCATTCTGGAGGTCAGAGTTCACGTTTAGTCACAGAAAGCAGTGGTTTGTCAGGCCGTGACCGAGTATTGCAGGGTGTGTCTGTTGGATTTGTCACAGCCAGGGCCGATTTATTAGAAAAACAAAAAAAAATTGGGGAACACTTCTGCTTCTGGGAAGTTCTGGCTTTTGCACAATTAAATGTTTGGAAATTGTCTGGCATCACTCAAAGTACCCAACTCCCACATTGATCCAGAAAAACAAATCCAAGACGAGCCCTTTATTAAATTTCTACGGAAGAGGATCAGGGCCACTGAAAAAAAAAAAAAAAAAAAGAATTCTGACTTTAAAGTCAGAATTTTATTTTATTTTATTTTTTTTTTTTGGTGCCCCTAATCCTCTTCCGTACTCTTCCGTAAATTTCTTTGTCTTTTTTTAGTTGTTTATTTTTGTTTGCGTCTATGTAGACTTTCAACAACATAGCTACATAAAGACCCAGAAAAGCAAACAACCTGTTTAAAAGAACAAAATATATATTTATTGGTGGTGGAATATAGACATTTGGAGAGTTGAAAGCAGGAGATAAATAATACTAACAAATGGAGTTAACAGAGACCCTAGTTTCTGGTCAAGGTTCTTAACAGCATTAATTAACTAACGCAGAAGTAATTTACTCTTGTATTTTTCTTTAGCATGACTTAGAAGTTGTGCAGTTAGCATGGTTAGCATTAGTAACTCTAAACATCAGTAACTCTAAACATCAGTTTCAATGTGTAATTCTTAGGTGTTGAAGGAAATTTGATTTAGTTTTAAGATTTAACAAATTTCAAATGTACCACTGCTGCGGTTTTCTTTTGTCCACCTGAAGAGGTTTCACTTCAGATCAGCCCAATTTTATTAGAGGTTACTCTGTCTAGCCACGGTTTAGCGTGGCTTTAGTTTTATCGCTGTGCTCTCCCTCTATTTCTCAAGTTTTATTGCTTGAATAAAACTTAATTAAAGAGGATCAAAAATAACCCATAAGATGCTAAGCCTAAAGCAATAGTAGGATCCTGTTCATGTTTGATGTATCTCTCAGTTTTGAAACCCTTCCTACACCAGTCATAGGACAAAAACAAAAGAGCCTAGTTCTGAGAGACAGATTTAACTATGTTGAGGGCTGTTTGTGTAGTTTTAGTGGCTGAGTGAGCGATTGAGGGCAGCATGCAGCGTCATGTTCGGGGCACTTGAATCTGCCTCAGGGCAACAAGTCATCCACGTGGAACTCTCAAAGGCCTACCTACGCTATACAGAAACAGCTAAACCCAGTCATGTTTAAGTTGATATTTCTTAAAGCAACCAACATTCATGTTTTCAGATGTAGGGTGTTTACTGTCAAAGTTGGTGCTGTTGGAGTTATTTTAATTCAGAGTGGCAGTAACGTGGATATTTGTGGGCTCTTTTGAACTTTCTTGAGTTTTGTTTGGATGGTTGGACGGCCATGCTTTGGTTTCAGGTGAAAGAATGTGGAAGAATAAAGAATGTGGGTTAGCTATTAGTCGGCATGTGTGTTTACACAGCAAGCCTTTCCCAGGTGCTATTCAATCCCCAGGATTACAGTGGAGGGCAATCCAGCACGCTTACACACACACAACACACACTGCACCACAATCTCCCTACCCCCCAAAAGGGAAAAAAAAGAGAGGAGGGTAGACAGAGGGAGGTGGAGAGAGATAACAGATCAAATGGAGGAAGGGAGAGGCAAAGGGAGTGTGAATTCAGCCTACTTGAGCTAACCTCCACATATAAAGGCTTCACAGAACCGAGTGAAGCTAGAAATCTTTTACAGAACGGTGGAATATCTTGTTTTATTCCTGCATCTATTTTGTGCATAAGGGAGCTGGTTTGCTTCCTTCTTGACCTTGCAGAATGGTGGGTCTCTCATCCATTGCTGTTGAGGGTAAGTTTTGTTACATGTTCTATTTGGCTCATAATTACCATTCCAGGTATATACAGTAAAATGTCAGGATTACAATTAGAATAGAAAAGATTTTTAAAGATGTTCCACTATATTTTACTCCCCAAATTCCATTGTGTATGCCTTTAAAAAAAAAAAAAAAAAAAATCATCACTTTGCTTGAAAACTCATAAAGTAAGTGATTTAGACGTACCAGGGAAGCCGCATGCCAGTAAAACCAGGTGGTGAAACGTTGCTGTTTAATCCACTAAAGCTTCTGTGTGGGTGTGAACTGATCTGCCGGTCGGGATGCAGGCAGCGATGTTGTGAAACTGAGCTGATGCTAGACCACTGAAATCTGTGACTTTTGACTCACTGTGACGATGTTTGTGTTTGCATTGCATCCCACGGAACGTTGTCTCAGCATGAGGGAGATCTTTTAGCATAACGGGGGAGTAGCAAGAAGAAAATATATATATCTACGTGCACCCAGTTGAGGTCACGTTATTCGTTTCATCAGAGTTTGTCGGACATGTTAGCACAGGTGCTGAACTCCCGTTGCCACCCCACACCCCCACTCAACCTCCTTCCCCTGCAGAGTTTAAACAAAAAAAGAAAAAGAAAAAACTCCAATTGGAAGCTCCTTTTAAAGGCTTTCTCTGTAGTTTTAAACCATTCTCTCTGACTTACAAATGTGTGCTCGCTCACACAAATACCATGCACTCTTAACAAACTGAGGAATGTTGCTGGTGTTTTACAGCAGTTATAAGGCAAGTGAAAATGTTTGAATATGTACAGAGCTTTGTAAAACATTTCAAATGTATCATTTTCTTTCTTTTTTCTAGTTGCTTAAAGCTTAAACAATCAAAGTGTTTTTGACAAACAACAAAACTCTTGTTTAATCTCCTGCAGAGTTTAGGACTGTACTGTGATTCAGTGCTAAGCTCACTTTTGTTTTTTTCTAATTTTATATTTCTACTTTTAGTTTGTTCTCGCAAATAAGAATTTTCGAGTTCCAATGATAAATAATAATAAAACAACCCCAAACGTTTTAATTGTAATTTCAAAAGCCAGAGATTCACAACTACTCCTGAATTCAGACTGCATATGGACGCTGTATATATGAACACATTTTTTAAGTTGCAAAATTAAATTGTTTATTTTCTTATTAAATAAATAACACACCTTGTAGTGCATAATCTATCTCTGATCTTATTCTTTTATTAGATACATGAAATATGCGAAATATGTTTGGATACAGTTGTATTTGCTAATAGTCGTTCAAAGACGCAGCAAGAGCTGGTAGAACTACAATATATTTAATTAGAAACATATTTCTTACTAAAGTGAATTCTGGCTGGCTATGCGGTATCCAGTTGCTTATCGTCTGTATAATGTAAATTTCTGACATTGTTTTGAGTTCTGGGTCTGTTGTTGCAAGCTGCAGAGTTGATACCTTGAGACTCTTATTTTGAAACAAGAAAGGAAGTGGTTTTTCTGACAGACAGAAAAGACTTCCTGTCAACGACAAGCTAGGTGACGCACAGTTATGCTGGCTTCCAGTTGTACTCGGAACTGGGAAATTTCGACTTCCCCATCTGAAATATCAACGGGAAGTCTTTAACTCCCTTCGAAGTCGGATTTCCAACTGGTAAACTGGGGCAGCTCGGACTACCCCAGTTATGACTTGTAAGGTAGAGTTTGTGTTTCAATATGACCGCTTCTCGCATCAATATATGTGGTGGAAACATGCTTATTTTACAAGACACGTGTAAAAGTGCGTCTTAAAATCATTATTACTTAAAGTGCTTAAAACTGTAAACACAACAAACTAGAATTAGTGTTTGCTTATGGAAAGTAACGTTTTAAATGATGTTTGTAAGAGGTAATGCAGACAATATGGGTGACGCCATGTCGAAATTCCAACTTCCGTCAAACGCAGCACCAAGTTTCATCTAGGTTTCCCAGGTAACCAGAGCGTAACAAATATATTGAGGATGCCCCTTCGCCTTTTAGCAATGGTTTAGCTGGTTTGAGTACTTGGTGGAAAAAAGAAACACTGGCAGACAGACAGACTGACAGGCACAATATGAATTAATTGTAATTGTAATTGTTATCATCTGCTTCGTGTCCTTCTATTGGACTATATCTGATGAATGTAAAATTTAAATAACCTTGACTTAATGAATCTGGATTAGTTTTATTCTACACTGAATGGAGATTATGTAAACAGTAGTTTAAGATTTATGAGAAATTTAAATGATTTATAAAAGCAGGGGAAGGGGAGTAATTTTTTTTGGCATTAGACCACTCTAGAATCAGACCAGGATAAATACCACAGTATGGATTACGCCAACCTGGATGAGAATAGTCCACACTGACGATAGATTCTTTAAAACACAACTTGAGATTTATGAAACATTTTAAGATAATACTGCACTGCGGAGCATGTTGCCAATTGATGAATGTCATCTTCGACAAACATTAAACACGTCTTCGATACACCTAAGCAGGTCAGATCATTGTTTTGTTTGAAATCTTGATTCTTCTGAAAACTCCCCCAAAATGATTTGTTGCATCAACCGGTGACTAAACTTGCAGATGTTTAAATAGAAATAAACAATATGTCTGTCTCAATTCCCCAGTGGTTTTGGCTTTTTAGTCTTTTTTTGGGGTTACAGACAAAAATATTCCTACAAACTCTGCTAAAATTTTATGTTCCCCATGTGTAATCATTATCATATTGTCTTCTCTCCTGAGTTGGAAATATCTTTAGCAACTTTTTCAACTCTGCTTATTAGGGACCCTGCAGTGCCATGCCTGCATGTGTTTCTATTAGGGTATTCACATTTTGTGCAAATTTTGATGACTCATTGTTGCGATATTAAATGGGAACTTATTTTATCCAGTTGTACACATGACAGTGGTTTTCTGACTTCCATCTAGAACAAGGTAAACACTAAGATCTGAGTTCTGACTTTCAAGTTAAAGTAACTGCAGCAAGATTATGCATTTCGAACCAATAAACAGTTGTTGCAAATATTTCAAGGATTGTATTATGCTATAGATGAATTGGAACCCACAAGTTTGGGTTTGATTCTCATGACATAACCAGAGGTCATCTTCAGCACCCCACATGCCAGATACTACAAAATAATTAATCTTTGCTCATTTTGGCACAATTGCATGGGCCCCCTAATCCTCAAATTGAATAATCAGCTTTCTAAAGCACAGGTCCAAATGAAATAGTGAAGTAGATTTATGACTGCCAGCTCCAGTTTTATGCCAACTCCCTGAAAAGCACTGCTTTGATATCTGCGTTGTTTGATTTAGTGCTGAGTGATGTATATTTGAGTTTCTCTGTGCAGCAAGTGAGTCATGCTGTGGAAGAGGTTTTGTCTTTCGCCCGGGTAGGGGAAGTCCAGTGCTGAAGCCAGGATCTAAACAGCTGTAGCAGCTGGCAGGGGGACAATATTCACCAGGCCAAGACATCCCACTCAAAGCAAGCTTCCTTTGCCTCCATGAACTTCACTTCCTTATTTCCCCTGGGTGAATGGGATCTTAATGAGGAGACATTCCTCGTCGCTGCGTGAATTAATTCCTCATGCCCAGTTCTCGGAGAGTTTATTACAATGGAAGGAAACCACTCTAAGGTGGAAAGCAGAAACAGACAAACAGACATGCTGGCTATAGATGTTGACTGTGGCCATGGCAGAGCATTGTTAAGCCCATAGGAAGACCCGCCTCAGGAAACTATGTCTGTTTTTAGGGAGTGGGGCTTTGAAACGAAGGACATGCATTGCTGCCAAACAGTAAATATATCTCCCAACTAATAAAAAATGGCAGCTTGTCAGTAGTGATTACATGCAGTGTGAGTCTATCAGACCTAAACATATGAGAGTTCAAAATTCTGCCAGAATGTATCTGTATACTTTGTACAGACACACACACACATAACGGGGGCAGGAATGTCTTTCCTAAAGTTGCAGACCAGAGTTCACATTGACACACCTTATTAAATACACAACTGAAGCCTGCCTGTGTTTTTTCTCTCTGTGAGTATGTTAGTTTGGGTGTGCATTTGTGCTGTTCAATGTAACGTTTTTTCTTGGCGTATGACTGCCCAGTGAACAAAGAGTTTTCTGGCTCAGCGGCTGTCCCGTGTCTGACCCCAGCAAGATGCATGCTTCAGTGGGCCTAACTCGACTGGACTGTGAAAATTAGCCAATTTTGAGTAGTGAGTGAGAGAATAATATGCAAGGAGTGGGAAGTCAACGACAGTTGTGTTGTAGGCAAGCTACGACTCATGTCTTGCAATGGTTAGAGGATTAAAGAAGCATAGAAATGTGCATGGATATGCAATGACTAGCAAAATGGAAGGAGGAGACAATCGGTAGGCCCTTCTCGGTGGTGCTTCCTTGTGGTTTAAGATAAGATAAAGAAGAATGTGAACCACATGCAGCAGGTTGCAAAACCTTTTCCCAGAACATCCAGCAGCTGAAGGTTAGCAGGGCAGCTTATTTAAGTTTTAGTCTGAAAACAGAGAGGGGACCGGCCCCAGCTTTCAGGTCAACACATGATGTGAGTCACATATCCCTTTAATCTGAGTCTTCATGGGTTACAGAACCAGGAAAGCCTTGTAAAATCTACGAGTATTACAGGTTACTGTGAAGAAATATTTGTTTTCAAAAAGGAAGGACAATACTTTTCTTGTGAGTTATGTCAGCCTCTCATTTTATTGACCTGCATGTCAGATTCTTTTGTCCAGATTGAAAAACTGTTGAACCTCTTATTTCATTTTGTACCAAAACAAAGTGGACTTCCATTGTCTTTAACAACTCTAATTTCGATCAACTTCACTATGCGAATGCTATTTCATGGACCTTAACCATCATAATTGTTGCTTTGGAGTGGTTATTTGAAGTGAAGCAGATGATTACTTATAAAGGAAGCAAAAGTTGGAGGGTGAAGAACAAAGAATTTCCAAAGTATGGATTCCTGCAAAATTTCTGATTTTATATGAAAGAAAAGCCTTGACTTTGTGTTATACAGATACTTTGAAGGAAAAAGGTTTTCATGTTGTTCAGCAGGTGCCTAACATTAGAAGATCATTGGTGGGTCACTGCCTCTTACCTCCATCTTCTGTCTCAATAATCCTTGTTTTCCACAACAATTCAATGCAAAAGAAGCTTTTTCTTTAGGTTCATAAAACAGTACTTAAAAAATCACTTCAACAGTTTTGAGATTGGAGATCTTCAAGAGAGGAAAAGCCCAGTCTAGTCTTGGGTCTCCTTTCTACGAGCAGTTAGTCATAGCCTCTGGGGTGTACAACATGAATATAATGTGAGATTTATCAATATATGATATTATCTGCATATAGTCCATCAATTTCACTTAAAAAATCCCAAACTATCAGTTTAAGGGAAAATGTCAAGCAACCTAAGATCCACTCATTGTCTGAGTTAATTGCCAATTAGCATTGCTTCCTGTCTCTGAAGCCTCCTGTCTGTTTAGTCTGGTCTGACTCTGGGGGAGTCTCTGTGCCGAGACTGCTGATGAATATTGACACTCTGTAAAGCATTGTAACATAAAACTAAAGAGGAGAGAAAGCCCCAACGAAATCCTGTGGGTTTGTTTAGACTTGTCCATCTGATCTTTGCCCTCTCTGCTCCTGAACTGATGTCTTGCCCGCCATGACCTTTCATTCCCTCCTTGTGCAGCAGTGGAAGTGCTGGTTAAGGAGCTGGGTGTGCTGCTGAAGATGCTGGACCAAGAGAACCTCAGCATGTCTACCCAGGAGAAGAAAACCTCAGTGAGGAACCTCTTACAGCAGATCCAAACTTCAGGTCAGAGAGGAGAAGACACAGATAAATGGGTCAATGAAAGTGTGGGGTGCTGAAATGTTATTTTGTATTTTATTTGCATATTTGTCAAATCCAAAACAGATTTTAAGTATTTTGGTGTATGTTGTAAGCTTGGCAAAACTGATTTTCACTAAATGTCAAATGTTATTGAATGATAAACATGTTTAAAAAATGTGAGAATCTTTTATGGGATTCTATTTCCATTAGCTTTTTTTTTTGTTCAAGTCACCTGGCTAATCTTATCAGAGATTAATATCTCTGCTCTTGGTGAATCAACAATGAATGTTTTTTGTTGATTCTGTCATCTAGAATCGGGACCAGATTACATCTACGTGAACTCTTCCGTGTACAGAAATGGGACGAGTTTTGTGGAGTCTTTGTTTGAGAAATTCGGTGAGTTGCACACGTCTGTGTATTTGAGATGCTCCTGATGTCTGGTATGATTTTTGAGTTTGAATGTAAATGTTCTGCTGTTTTCCAGACTGTGAGCTCGGAGACCTTAAGGAAGTCACAGATTATCTGAAAGATGACAAAAACTCACAAGATGACACTTTAAAACAGGCAAGCTAACCCATCCAAAATAAAATCACTGTAGTTAAGATGTGTCAGCTTTAAGTAAAATAAATACCGTGTGTTGCAAGAGTTTTGTCAGTTTGTTTTTCAAAACTTAGTCTCTAGGTCTAACTTTACAGGTACTCTTAATGATTCATGAATACAAAGGAGTGAAATATGTGGATTCTGCTGGATCTTTGTGGGATTTTCCCATGTTCACAGACTCATCAGTCTTACATGATGTTGGAAAACCGAGGATTAAAAGTTCCACCCATGTGTCTAATTTATGGAAATCGTTTACTGCTGAGATTTATATCCTGCAACCCATTGGCTTTGAAAAAGTGGAAACTTGGCAATGAAAGAAACATGACTTTGTTTATGTTTATGTGTCTGCATTCGCAGAGCTGTACAGACTCCCCTCCCCCGCTACCCACAACGCCTCCTCCTGAGGAGTACTACGAAGAGGCCGTGCCCCTTAGTCCTGGCATGGCTCCTGAGTACATAATCACACGAGGTCAGCATGCTGAAGACTGAACTTGGTGCCCTTTGGTGTCAGTTTTCTATAGAAAACCTCCTAGTCAGAGCCGATGATTTAAAACGATCTGCATATGCCCATATATCACGTTGTCCCAAACATAATTACAAAGCACAAGTTAGATTTAAGTGGATAAAGATGCAGTGAGTGAGTTGGATGTCGTGTCATCTATTTTCAGATAGGCCCAGCCCTCCCAACTCTATCGATGACGTCTATGAAGATACTGACAACCACTACCCAGCATCCATTAATTTGCAACGCAAAAACTCCTGTGAGCAAGAAACCCATCAGATATCCCAGTTTCTCTTACTTCTGTTTCACTCAGTTAAAGCATCCTTTATTGTCTCCACTGCTCCTTCAGACAATGACTCAGATGCTCTGAGCAGTTCCTATGAATCGTACGAGGAGGACGAAGAGGAGCGGAGCCCCGGCGTCACTCATCAGTGGCCGTCAGACGAGAGCAACATGCCTCCCGTCAGAGACTGTCGCATATGTGCTTTCCTGCTGCGTAAGAAACGCTTCGGTCAGTGGGCCAAACAGTTCACCGTTATCCGAGAAAACAGACTACAGGTGAGCGGTTCAAAGTCGGACGACAAAGTTGTGAACTACAAGGCAAACAAGAGTGACAAAACAACTCAGTGTCTTTAAATGCAAAGCTGGTAGAGATATACCTCAAGAGACTTGCATCTCTGGTTGCATTGAGAGGTGGTTTGACTCAGGGAGCCGAACTCTAATCTTGACAAGACTTTCAGATTTGTAATTTTAAAAAAATGTAAAGAGTTTTCTTTCTTCTTCACATTTATGTACTATGTTGTGTTGCATCTCATAAAAATCCCACTAAAACACATTGCGGTTGGTGGTGAACACATATTGCTAAGCACTACTTGTGTCCTCCGTCCTGCAGTGCTATAAGAACTCCAAAGACACCTGCCCCTATGTGGACCTCCTGTTGCCCCAATGCTCCGTCGTCTACGTACCTAAGGACATCAAAAAGAAGCACCATGAGCTGAGGTTCACCTTACCTAATGGAGATGGACTGGTTCTGGCAGTTCAAAGCAAGGAGCAGGCTCACAAGTGGCTAAAGGTAAATGCTACCTTTTTGTGGCAAGGTTAGTTTGAGAATCCAGCTTTCGCTCATCACTGAAGGAACATATGAATATACTATGATGTAAAAACTCCCAATAGGTTGTCCGACAGGCGAGCAGTCAAACCGGAGTACCCCAGGAAGCCACGTCTCCCATCACTCAGAGGAAACATGAGCTTGACAAGGTGAGGATGTTCACTCTCCACCTTCCCTGTCATTTTTATTCCCAAGGTATAATTACACAGCTGAGGTGAGGAAAAGTTTGATTTAAGTAGCAATTGTGCTGTCACCATCAATTTTTCTAAACATTTGTTTGGCTTAGGCCAGTGTGCCACGATGCCTGTACTTGGCTCGCAAAAGGAAGAGGAGATGCGTAACATAATTAGGTGTTAAGGCAACAATGACAGAGGTGGCAGTGAGTCAGCCTTCGAACATTCTCTGAAGCTTATAGAAAATTGTCTGAACAGAAACTACGAAAGTCTTTAAAAGAAACACTGATGAGACGTGATTAGAGGGAGGGACACAAACGAAGATTTTTGTCTTTGTTTACCTTTGTGTTTTATGGGTATAACTTTGATTCTGGAAGAAACCAGAGGCAAATACACTGGCTGGCTTTCAGCATAATAAATCTGAGGTCTTTTTAAACAAATGTTGACCGGTTTCACTCTCTTGTGAACCACACCGAGTGATCTGGGGTGGGATTCAGACGGTGTTGGTGAAAGCCTAAAACTGTTATTGTATTGTTCCTCCACAGAGGTTGTCCATAGACAGAAACACATCTGATTCAGACAGCGTGGGTGTTTCAGCAGGAGAGAATAGCAAAGAGAATGGTGAGAAATTTCTTCCAGAGTTGCTCAGTTTAAACTGCATCTTGTAAAGGTTTTCATACTCCTTGAACATCTTGTCATGTCAGAACTACGAACTCAAATGGATATGAATGAGACTTGATGTGATAAGATAATATTAGGTAACTCACAATGTTTCACAAATTAAAGTCTGATAACTGGAGCATGCCTGTTTAGTCATTTTTTTAAATTGATACCCCTAATATAAAGCTCACTGAGCACTTGTAAGTGCAAGATCAAAATATATGAAAGACATTGTGAAACTGCAAACCTACCAAGACATGGTCAACGCAGTAACCAGAGGAGTCAAGAGGCTCATGGTAACTCTGAAAGAGATGCAATTTTCCATATCTCAAGTGGGAGAGTCTGTTGATATGGCAACTATTGGTCAGACGCTTGGAGTCTAGCCTTTATGGAGAATAGGCATAAAGAAACAAACTGTTTCAAGAAACACATATAAATGTGTTGTAAAGTCACATTTACCAATTAGCGCATGTCTACAGGGGACACAGCAAACATTTTTAAAATGGTACTGAAGTCAGATGAGACCAAAATGTAACATAGTCCATTCAAACTGACTGAGCTAGATTACAAAGAAGTGGTATGCATATCATATGCATACCAAGCTCAGAGAGATGTGCCTCAAAAACAGCACAAAATTGTCCAAAAACTTGACTCTAGCAAGGTTGAATAAAAATGCATGTCATATCTTTGATTTCAGATTTTCCTTTGTAAAATCTTTGGAAGATCAGATGTCCTTTTTCTTTCATATTGCAAGATTCTGTTAAAAAGCATGTTAGCGCATGTTTTCATTTCCTTACAAGCTAAAATTTTGATTTAGTTAAGGTGAAGCGGGGAGCTTTTGCTGCAGGACGGAAGATCACACGCATCATCAGCTTTTCCAAGAAAAAGTCATCGCGGTCGGGTGACTCCAGGACATCCTACGGTGACCCTCGACAAGGTTGCGTCTCGATCCACTCTCGGACTCTCGAGATCTCTCAGATTCCCAGACAATTTATTTTTCCTTCCCCCCCCTGTTTTACCAAAAACACAGGCTACCTATTGGTGCTGGTGAACCAGGTATGGAGAGAGCACTGGTGTTGTGTGTGCAGAGGCTCCCTGCACTTCTATCACGACCGGGGAGACCCGCGGACCTCCCTGCCGTCCCTGCCGCTGAACGGCTGCGAGGTGGTCCCTGGGCTTGGACCCAAACACCCCTTTGCCTTCCGCATCATTAAGGACAGCACGGAGATGGTAGCTCTGGAGGTAAAACTCTAACACAACTGCACGGATGAGCAGATGACGCAGTAGGCACGCCTTATTAAAAATAGTTCACACTGACAACTGCATGGAAAATTATGACCTTTTTCTAAAAACCTCTTAAAATAGTTGAGCTTTCAATTCATGCATTTCTTCTCGCGAGTCTCAGGTTGGCCAACAGCAGACAGATGTTGTCACTTAAAAAGCCCTGATGAACTCAAATAAACTATGTTCTTATGAGCAGCATGTTTGGGTGGAGTGGGTGGAGAGACCAAACCGAACTTAAAAAATAAATGAATAAATAATATTTGACTACCACAAGGATTAATAGACAAACTTTTTATTAAAACATTTTTGCACATTTATTTGTGTAAAAACTTGTCCGTCTCCTCCCTAAAGAAATAAAGAACTTGGTGAATAATGTTTTATTGATTAAACTTGCTAGAACTTTAGAAACACCCTGTGTTTTGTCAGGCGAGCAGCTCTGATGAGCTTGGGCAGTGGCTCGGCGTCATCCTTGCGGAAATGGGCTCTGCCACGGACCCCGAGTCCCTGCATTATGACTACGTTGACGTGGAAACCATCTCACACATTCGGGACGCCGCTCGAAATTCCTTCCTGTGAGTGAGACAGGGATCAGGTTTGGGATATCTGAGACAGTTCAGAGGAGAGAGGTAGAGTTTTGACCTGCTTTCCGACCTATTTCCTCTCCCGTTTTCTCCGGTTCTAGGTGGGCCACCTCCTCCAGCAGCACCTCCACCGATTCCAGGACGTACGACGAGGTCCCTACTGAGGACACCCAGGTGGGGCGCACGCATTCTTTCTGAGTTAAACAGAAACTTAGGGCTGAATGTTTTACTTTGATGCGATTAGACTGCAGTGTCTGTATATGTGTACAGCTGTTGTGGACCATCTCTATTTGAGTGAAAGGCAGTTAAATAAATAGGCAGTGGTCTATTTCATGCCTTTTTAGATTTCAGGGGTAGAAAAAATGACTGGAAAGGAAAAGGTCATGGCCGTTTTGTAGAACATAAACTCCTCTCTTGATCTCACTGGCATGGAGTGCGAGGCATACCCTTCACCACCTCTAGCTAATTACATACATGTCTCAGCGTTTTCTTATCGTTAGTGGATTTTTATGCTCTTACTAGGTCTGTTGTTCTAAAATTTCTTTCCTTACTCTCCTCTTATTCTTCTACATGCCATCCATTCCTTCCCCTCTCTCCTCCACCCAGTTAAAGGAGAAATCACGTAATCAAGGGAAGCGACACTCGAGTTACTCCCACAGCAACTTCGGCCAGGACAAGGCATTAGCCTCCCTGAAGCGAACGGGCTCAAGTAGGTCCATCTAATCTGTTGTTTCATAGATATTCAAGGAAAATGGATTTGTTTATTGGATTAAAAGTAAGTGTCCAAAACAGTCTTGAAAACATGCTTTACTGATTTTCTAACTCTGGATAATGATGCATTAGTTCATTATGATTTGGAGAAACAGAAATAACTTTTGAGACATTAGAGACGTTTTAGATGCAATTAAAGAACTGGCCACAGAAGAGTAAGACATTCTCTGATAATGCACAGTAATACATTAAAAGTAAAACCTCAAAATATTACTGTAAATATATGAACACAATCTCAAACTTCTTGAGTTTATGGTGGTTATTTCTCTTTTAGCATTACCTACATTGGCCCTAATGCTTCAGTGACTTTGAAGCATTTTTTTTTTATAGTGATTCTTTTTTTTCATTTTGAACTGGACTCTAGTATTACTGATTTCTGAATTAAAATGAACACAGTCATTAAGTTCAAGCCTCTTATTTCTGTTAATTGTCATGATTTTCTGCTGACAGCTTATTAAGACTCAGCATTTAAGATTAGAATATTGGATCATACCAATTACAACCGGACCACATGTTATATTTGTGTGCACAATCTTTGCAAGTAAAGCTAATTCTGATTATGAAATGATAGAATTGTTGCAACAAATAACTAAAAATGTAATGTCTCCAAACTAAAGCAGTAAAATTGCTATGATAACAACAAAGTTCATAAGCTGTCATCTTCAAATAAAGCCGTTATGAAATTTTGACAACACAATTGTTGGTAAAACTATCTTGAGTCCTTTATATCGAAAGAAAATAAATCACAATTGTTCTCAGCAATTAATCAAAACAACAGCCAAGGTTTCTGTGGATATTATTTCTAATTTTTTCAGGTGTTTTTGGTTTTAACTGCGAATTATTCAACCGTGTATGGCGTTGTTAAATAAATAGCAAGGTTGTTGGATAAAATCTTTTTCATCTCGACCCGAATTGTGGATAAATTGAGAACTTTGAATTTCCTCTAAAACGCACACAATAAAAGCACAGGCTTGTTTTTTCATCTTGACTTTTGAGATAAAAGTCAGACATCAGTGTCAGCACTTTTTGCAGAATACACAATTCCACAATATTTTTACACAGTATTTTTTCAGCTTTATTCCCACCCACGGCGTCCATGTGTCACTCCAGAGAGTAGAAAACGAATTAAAAAGAAATAATGCAGATGTTTCCTGTTAGCATACTGTAGTTACATTTCACAGTGGAGTCAGAGATTCCGTTTCTCTTGTGCGTTAGCGAGCTCACGCTCTCTGTGCGCTCCTTCTAGTGCTGAGCCAGTTTGCTGACAGCCCCGTAATTTAAAGCCCTCATCTGCCTCAATATTTCTTCTTTCTTTGTTGAGCCCTTTCTCGTTTTCCACCGGTGATCTCCCTTTTCTCTCGCCCTCTCCCAAATGCCTTGTTGTGTCATTAGCTTTACAAGTGGACCAGATTAGTGTTTCTGGTTTGCAGAGGGTTCGCATTGCTGCTTCTCCAACACATAAAAAGAGCTCTGCATGTTTAATGACTGAGAACTTTAGGAAGTAACCAGAGATTTATTGGACACTCGCATTAGATGTGCTGTCTCACCTCCTGAACTCCCGCTCTGTATGAGTCAGTGTGTTATTTCTTCTTCACGCGTCGTCTAATCTCTCCCTAAATAAAGTCTTGATCACAAAGAAAGATAAAACTTAGAATTTCAGTCCATTTAAATCCAGCACATTGAATGTACTTAACTGTGCAACCCTCGCTCCTATCACCACAAAAAAAAAAACAATAACAAAAAACGGCGCAGTATTAATCACACAGGGGGATGCGTTATTGTCTGGCTCTTTTTTTCCTTTTTCCCACAACCTCTGCACGTCTGAACCCCCGGTCACCTTTTGCTCCCGCCCAGATACCAACCCATATGGACTGTATGGGAAAACACGAGCGGAGGAAGATGCCAAGCGTTACCTCAGAGAAAAAGAAGAGCTGGAAACGGAGCGGGACGGAATACGGCATGCGCTGGTGACGCTCCGACAGCAGAAGAGAGAACTGAAGGAAGAGCTTAAGGTGGCTTCAGGTGAGGAGATAAATAAACAAAAAGAAAACAGAATAAATGATTTTCAATTTCACCTGTGATCTCTAAATGATCACCAGTACTCATTAGCTAAGATTTGTTAGAATACTATTAGATATGAATATACAGTGTCCTTTATTGGTACTCGTGATTTAGATATGCTAAAAGCTATATAAATAAATCATCTGTTGCAGGACATTTGGAATTGAGTTTCTTGAAAAAACTAAATTTGATTGCATTTATGCAGTGCAAAACAATAGATTAACAGTGCTTGTTTGGTGTTCATTTTTCAACATATTGGTATTTATTCTTAATACGACCCTCTTTTGTGAACGAGACAGCTCTTCATTTTCTCCTGTAGTGTTTCACTAAACCGGAGCCTACAGAGCGCGATCTTTGACACAATTTCTCTTTATCATCCACAGTCCTGGGTCTAGCTAGCGCTCTCATATTCAGCTCACCTTCTGGTTTTCTCCAGGATTTTGGTTTAACCACAGAGATGGCTATGGAATAATCTTGACTTTGTTTCTTGTGGACTGTTCTGTATTGATGTGACCTTATGCTGAACTCCAGGGCTAAGTTTTAAAGTCCAGGTGGGATTTTGTAAACTCCTCATCTTTGTAATTGAACCACAGAAAGCACATCTGGTTCGCCACAAGCAACCAGTGGTCATTTAGATATGGTGGTTCTAGAGATTCAATGACCCGACATGCCACTTTTTACTGAAGTCCTCTGACAGTTTTGAGGGTTTTTTCAATTTTTTTTTTATTATTTATTTATTTTTTCTCATTGTGCTCATTGTGAATTCCAGCTGACTTAATTTTTTTTAATTCTTGTTTTGATTGATGTTACAGCAAGTTTGGATGAGTAGTTGCTCACTTGTAGACATGTTCAGACTTAAGAAGACACATCTGACTTGTGGAATATTAAAAAAAAGAAATTTCTGACAGTTTGATAAATTCATTGAGCCACACATTATAAAGTCATTCAGCTACATTTATTTCAGAAGTCCTTTTTAAGGGTACCAGTACTTGTGGAATCAGGAGCTTTGGTGAAACACATTGAATTTTTTTCAATAAATAAATGGAATGGGAATTGGATGAAATAATTATATATATTTTTAGAAATCATCAGTTTGAGATTATACTATTGCAATAAAAGATTAATTTATGCAAGGCGTCTTTCAATAATTGTGAAGGGTTCTTTCCAGCTCTTCTGTATTTTTGATCTGACCACTATTATATGAGGGTCATGTGAAAGGAAAATGCCCCCCACTGAGACAAATACAACTATTACTTGTATTAAAAACAACAACATGGTTATGAAAATGTCTCCCATGTCTAATTAATCAATTTCCTGTGATTCCTGCGGTATGCTGCTATCGCTGACAGAGGGAGCATTCAGACTTGTTCACTGGAACAGTGTATTACTACTCTCCAAATGCAGGAAATACAATAACAACAAGTACCATCTCATCTTGGCACTAATTCAGTATCTTAAAAGATATGAAAATAGTTTCTTTAAGTGAGACAGTTACAATTGGAAAGATAACTTAAATGTAAAAGTATGTGGTTTTTGTGGAGCAGAGAGGAGAAAATCCTTTCTGGAGAAGCGCGTGTCCCAGCTGGAGGAGACTTGCAAGGCCAAAGAGGCCGAGAGGGTGGACCTGGAACTCAGACTGACACAGGTCAAAGAAAACCTGAAGAAGAGTCTGGCAGGCGGAGCGCTGGGCGCACCTGTGGAGGCCAGGCCACCTGCCAAGGTATATCTGTCGATCTGTGTGGAAAGACAGAGCTCTTTCACCTTGCAGTCTTTTTTTTATTTACTTCTCAACCTTCCTCAGGAGTTCTGCAAAAAAATCCAGAATTCCTACAGTGATTCTTTACCAGTGAACTGCGCCGCAGAGATGCGAAAGAGGCCGCCGTCGATTTGTGCGTCCTCTGCTGGAACCGTCATGCAGAAAGCAAAGGTGAGGATGTTGATTAAACATATGTTACGCTCATGCTTACAGAGCAGCTAATCAGTCTGTCACTTTACTTCTTTTCTTTGCTAGAAAACAAACAAAATCCATTTTCAGTGGCCTGGTCAGAGGCTAGACTTAAATCTGATTCGGTTGCGTAACATTAAACAGGCTGGTCATGGTCAAAAGCTTTCCGGTGTGACTTAATTCTGTTAAGAAAAGTTTGGAAAAAAATGCTAATAGTCACTCCATTTGAATTATTGCAAACACTTGATGATTGCTGTTTCCACCAAGATCGGCACAACCAGTTATTTGAATTAGGGGGTGATTACTTTTTCACTTAGGGCCAAGTTGGACTATCCTTTCTAACTAAAATCATCTTTAACCTATCTTTCACTGATTATAACAAATAGTTTGATTTGAAGTGACAAGAACTCAAGAACAGAGTAAATATGTGAAAGGGGACAAACTCTTGTCAGTACTCTAAAGCTGAGATCAAGTTGAAGTTGAGATCACTTCAGACTGTGTATAGAATATTGAATCCAATAGATAATTACATATGTGGAAAAAAATCTAACCAGTCTTGATTCAGTACATTGCAGAATATTATGTAATGTACACCTTCATCCCAATACACACAACACACTATTAACATTAGGGCTGAATCAATAGCAACACACATTTCCATATTTATAATTAGATAATCTGTCAGATTTTGTAATCTGTAATTTGTAATTTGTGATGCTAAGTACCTCATGACACACAATAAGGTAAATGAAATTAACTTGTTCCTCTTTATGTTCTTTTCCTGCAGGAATGGGAGTTAAAGAAAAGAATCTAGGAGAAATTTTGATGGAAAAGACTGAAGTAAATGGATATCACAGGGTGTGACTTTCTTTATCAGGTTCATCTGCCAAACTGATCAAAAAACCCCAAAGGTTTTCCATTCTGACATTTAGGAGGACTTGTGTCGAAAGCAATACATAAATCAGCCAGCAGGTGGAGGTACATTTCCACTGGATATTTGCTCTTTGGAGACCTGAAACGGTCTGCTTGGTGTACACTATTTGGACTCTTCAGTCACTGCATCCATGTATTTTCATTGTCTTGATGGCACTGAATGGGTCAAGGAAAAGAAAGAAAGGGAGAATCTATGCGACAAAGGCACAAGAGACGTGTACTGAAAGCAGAGGGAAGTGCATAAAATGTGGAGTTGGAAGGCACAGATAGTTGCAGCATCACAAATGATAAAAGTGAAATAGTGTGCAGGCCAAACCTGACTAATGTGATATTTTGGAAAGAGTTTTACTTTGAGGTGCCTTTCACGCAGCGGCATGTTTTTATTTGTTTTCTTCATGTACATAGCGAACTACCACTACTGTTTGTTTCATTCTGCGTCAGACTTTCATCATCATGCAGCAAACAGCATCGTTCAAAAGTTTTAGACACTAAGAGTTGGTCATTAGATTTTTTAAAATTATTCTATTAAAGTCCCTGGCCACACTGATTTGGCTCAAGCAGCGTCCTACATTTACTTGAACCTTTTTTGTAGGTAACTGAATGACTAACATAGTGGTGATCTATCCTTTTCGTTGTCATTTAAATACTTTCTGTCAACTTTTGCACTTTATGTAAGCCTGGATGAGGGACTAATAAATTTGCTTTTCACTGTACAAGCAGTTGATTTTTTTTTTAACTGTCGTAAAACACCAAGACATGAAAGGGCTTCATTAAACTCCACCAACAAGTCATAGTTACTGTTGTTTTCAGTTTAATTGCACATGGCCAGTTATATAGCCTGATACAGCCAAAGCAGGGAAAAAAAGCACATCTATATGATTTAATAATCGCATTTCAATGTCGTGCAGCAGATGGAGTTGGTGATTCAGCAGTCCTTTTTTCAAAAGTATTCATACCATTCGACCCTTTCCACATTTTGTCACATTCCACTTACAAACGTATTGTATCAATGTATTGATTTCGGATTGGATGCGATAGACCAACACAAAGCAATGCATTTTTGTGAAGTGGAAAAATGAAGGTGGTTTTCCATGTTTTTATTTTTTTACAAATTCAAATCTGAAAATTGGAGTAAGTATTTGCATCCGATACCTAATAGTAAAGCCCAATGCAAAAACCTGCGTTCAAAGAGAAATCACCAGGTTTGCTAACGACCACATACAAAAAAGCATAATGAAGAGGAGGATTTTAGGTCAGATTACGAAGCACTGTTTCAAGCTTTGAAGATCTCACAAAGCTTGGTTTAATATTTCATCTGAAAATGGAAAAAGTATCTCACAACTGCAGTCCTAACATGGCTGTCCACCTAAACTGACAGGAAACTGGGTTGAATTAACCAGAGAAGCAGTCGGGAAACCAGAAGTAACTTTAGAGAAGCTGCAGTGGTCCAACGCTTTGGTGGAAGAATCTGCTGATAGGGCGACTAGCTACTGAAGGAAGTGTGGCAACAACGTAGTTGAAAGAACAGAACAACCACAGCCTTAGTGGGAAAACTTTCACGTAAATGTTTAACTACGTCTTTGTGAGCCACACAGAGAAGAGAGTAAGGTTGAGTCCTGTCTCCTCGCTCCATGGCCATGTTGCTTAGCATGTCATGGAGTGATGCATCTCTACACCACCTGGACATGTCTGCCGTGTGTCAGGAGGTGAGCAGAGAGTCTCATGGGGGTGCCGGGTTGGTGCGGGGGCAAGAAAGAACCAACCAGAATCTAGCAGAAGCACATAAAATGCAGAGTGCAGCAGATGTTTTGCAGGTGAAATACACTGCAGAATATATGAAGCATACCCTAAGGATTTAGGCAGAGTGTCAGACGGATCATGTATGAGGCAGTAGCATAGTTAAAGCTCACTCGCCGAGCAAGCCTACATGTGTCGTCAAGTTCAACAATCACAGAGGATGAGCAAGAGGAAAGCCAACGCTAAAAGAACTCATAACACGCAGCTCGCCACAACCGATCTAGGAGACGCAGCAAAGACAGGAAAGTGGCAGCGAACCAATGCTGCACATCACCCTGAAAAAGTCTCCCCAGAGGTGAAACAACGGTGGTGGCAGCATCTTGCTGTGAGTTTGCGTTTCTTCAGTAGGTGGAAGGAATCCTAACCAGCAGAGGGAAGCCCTGGAGAAAAAAAAAGCTGTTAGAGGTTGTGAAACACTAACGACCAGAACAGCAGGATTCCAAACAGACAGCCAAAGCTATAATGAAATGGTTCGGCCTTTATAAATCCAATCATGAGTCTCATTAGAGACCTGAAAAATTATGTTCCACGTCACTCTTTTAACACTTATGCTGGTTTGCCAATAAAAGTCAGTCTCTCGATGTACAAATCAAAAAGTGGTTCTACAAAGTATTGATCAAGAGGGACCGAATACACACAGATGCAAAGCATTTGGTAAAATATTGACTATCATTCAGGGGTTTTTTTCCCACAGCTGTGCAGCTCATTTGACTGGTATGTCACACGAAATCCCAACAAAACAGAGAAGTTTGTGGTTGTAGCCTAAGACTTGGAAAGGTTTAGTCAGTATGAATACTTTTGAAAGCACTGTGATACGCATGGTTTTTAATCATCAAACCCTCATGCTTAAAATGTGCAGAGCCGTTCATTTACTTGCAATTAACACCACCCTTTTCAGCAGAGAGCACAGTCCCGACTAACTGCTTCTTATTATTCGCAGCCCCTAAAACAGGTTTTATCTGGGTGCTACAAAAAAAAAAAAGGTTTCATCAGACATGTCCAGGTCCAGCCGCTGGCTAATGAGGAAGTAGGAGGGCTTCAGGGCAGTGGCGCGAGCTAATCAGCACTCAGAGAAAGAGATAATAGAGCCAATACAGGATATTGACAAAGAGGAATGCTGTGGGGAAAGCGGTGCGGGCGTGGCGATCGATGTTGTGTGGATTTTCCACAATGAAGACGGCAGCTGCTCTGCGTGAGGCGTCTTTCACAGACGACAAGCCGCAGCCCTGACGTTGCGCTTTTTCCGTCACAGCCGCGTGGTTCTTAGTGTCGCTCTTTGCTGGCTCCTCAGCCGGCTCCTCTGCAGTGGTGCCCACCTCCACGGACTGGTTCGTTCGGCTGGAGTTGACGATCGGCACCAGGCCGTTTCCATTGGACTCGGCAAACTCCCTCAAAAGTTCCTTGAAGGAAGGACAAGCACACACAAACATAGACGGATGCTTTAATCCAGTCATAGTCAATATCCATGACTACATTTTATGGCCTGGTACATGTTTCTTACCCTGTGTAGATCCTCGATGGTTTGATGCTGCATTGTGTAAAAATGAGCACAGGCATATTCCAACAGGGCACCGAAGATGAAGGTGAAGCAGATGCCCAAGTAAACATCTATGGCCTTTATGAAGCAGTTAGCGTTTGGCAGGGATGTGCGGGCCCCCATCATGAGAGTGGTCATGGTCAGGACGGTGGTCACTCCTGCAGGGGGCAATCAAAGTGTGATTTTGAGACTTTATTTAGATCGAATCCAGACTAGTTGAGCGTTGACACTAAATCTCAAGGACTGAGAGCAGAACATGTAAAACCTTTGCTTTGCTTTACAAGATGTTCAAAAAATAACATTACTGTAGTTTAATGAACACTTTTTAACAGATTAATCCCACAGCCTTTCTTTTTTAATAATCCAATTTCAGTATGTTTTACAAAGAGATCACTGATGGAGAATCATAAAAAATAATCACCGGCTTCCATGTCAATAACCGCTCACTGCAAATGTGACAAGAGTTTAAAAGTGGATCGACGTATTTGTAAGATTGAAGTTATTAAAATAAGCAGATGTCTCTGACCAGTTATTAGTTTTCAGATGCCAGGACCAATAAATCTGGATTTCCGCTCAGTGAAGATGCTGAGAGTTTTCTACTGCTAGTAAGAATTATGCTGCTTATAACTTTTAACTAGCACTGCACTTTAAATAAGCAGAAAATCCCCTTTTTTAGAGCAAAGGTATTCTCTCTCAATCTGAACCTAAAAACTTGCTCTTATTTAGTTGTTTTTCCTTTTATCAAAACTCAGTTTTTTCCCTCAAACGTGTTAATCTGGTTTGGTTTGTAAAACTATCCATCACAACTGAAGATTGGTTCATGATTTATGTTCAGCTATGACATAAAACTAAATATTAAAGAAGTAACATTTGAAACTAAAAATGTTAAAATTGATCAAATTAACATTTTTAGATCAACTAATCTGTATTTTCATCCAATCAAACATTTTACTAATTAGACGTATTTTAAATTATATGCCTGCGATGGGAGCCAAAAGTCTACCAACACCATCGAGCAAGCAGAGTGAGCAAAAAGCTTTCTTTTTTTTAAAATAAAGTCAGAAGTACAGATTATATTGGGTTGGAACCTAATCTTTAAAAGTCCATAAACTGCAGAAATTTTGGACTTTTGCTTTGAACGTCACAAGTAAAAAGAGATAAATGAACGAAGCCCGCAGCCACGTTCTGACATAAAAATGGCTTAGTGAACACCCCCAGCTCTTCAGAAGTGAAACTCCACTGACAAACTGGAAAATATTCAATCCATTTCTGCTGCTGCATCCAGCGAGGTCTGCCTACATACATTTAATGAGCAGCTCCACGTCCGGTGTCTGATTCAGCTAACAAGATCCCCTCAGCCACCGGTGCTGCGTCTAATAGAACCACAACTGGCTCGTTTGGAGTCAACACACAATATTTCGGGCAATTCTGTTGTTTGTCTGCACTTTTGAAGAGTGTTTTAACAAACCACACATGGCTGGTTATGGTGCTTTGGTGCAGCTTACACTTCTGCATTTCCACTAGTCTTAGATTCAATGGCAAATGCAAGACTGCAGTCCAGTGAGGTTACTGGAAAATTATAGCAGCTGATGAGTGATTTCTAAAGTATTGGGTTGGTTATAGGCAAAATGTCATTTTTTTTTTCAGAATATTTAAACAGTCTTTTAGATTTTAGTTTTTAGTTGACAAATAAGACATACACAAATGTTCTGGAAGTTAACAAAAGTCCCAACATTAAAAAAAAAAAGAGCAAAAACATTATTCCCCACAGTGACGCATCGCAATGAAGCAACAACCTGCTTTTCACTGGTAGCATCCAGATTACAGAGATTTGAACAATCAATTGTAAAAGAAAGAATAAAGGTAAAGCAGTTTACCGATCAGAATGATTCCTGCTGTTTGTGAAAACTTAAGAAAATTTGGAGAAAGCATTAAATTATCGCTACCGTATGTTGGATTCTGTAATACTTTTCTGACGTGTCGTAGGTAGATGTCAGAGTACCATCAGGTAAGCAATTGATGAAATCCTCAGACCAGTGAGTAACAATGTAATTTGTTCATATAAAAGACGGACAACCCTATGTCTGCTATAAGAGTACAAATCTGTACTTTCAAATGAAACTTAAGTTTATTGTGTGCAAAACTACAACGGGTAAAGCTGCGGGCGGTGTGGATCCACCTCATCAGCTGCGACTTACCGGTTCTCTTTTAATCCACCAGGAGTGGAGTAAACGTTCAAATTTAACATCGGGCTGTTGTGCAGTGGCATTCAACATGCATGTTCCTGTCCTTTTTCACCAACACTCCAGCAGACTGACACTTGAAATGCCTCCCGAAACATTTTGCATTGCGGCACGGATGGTGTTTGGCAAAGAAAACAGGGACAATAATAGTAGTCATCTGAAACAATGTAAACTTTTAATAACTATGACTATGTTATTGAATAACATGGTCATAGTCATAGTGCAAACAGAAGTATATATTCTTCAGCTTGAGTTGTTTAAAAGACTGTGATGGCAATTTAGTCCAGCAGAACCAGTCGATTGTAATCAAGTCATAACAGAAGAAGGCTTAAAAAAGACACAATTACTGCAAACCAGACAAGATTCAGATTTAACATAGTGGGTAAATACCTGCTCAAGAAATCAAAAGATACTTTTGAGTTGCACTAACAACATGTTTGCAGTTGTGCATGTCTCCTGTCATGCAACGTAGAAAAAGTTTCCATTTTAATTTGACCATAATTTAAAAAAAACAAACAAACAACAAGCCGGTGTCTTCAGAGGCTTGACTGGTACATGGTGTGCATGGTGCACCAAAATCATAAAGAATAAAAAAATACTGACCGATGCACGTTCGGGCTGGCACAGATGATTGGCTGATCCAGAAAGAGACCCAGGAGAGAACCACCAGCAGAATGGAGGGGACATATGTCTCCAAGATAAAGAACAAGACATTTCTGCGCAGGGAAAAATGCAGCACCAGCTTGGGGTAATGACCTGTTTAGAGACATGAAACAGCACAGCTCTCTAAACGCATAAAAGCGATGGATTGCGTTCACGTTGGACAACATCTTGGCTGCACGTTACTCCACTCTGTACCTGTTTCGTACACAGCCTCCGTCACCGACGTGTAGTAGCTCTCCACGCTGTACTGAGCCAGCCGCAAGGTGTCCAAACCCTTCACAGAATCGTTCCCTCTTGTCCAGTAGAACACCACGTCCTGTATGTTGTAGCCCCCTGACAATGCAGCACGCGTGCTATTAGTACATGGTTATAGCATCAAATAAATCTGCACAGCAACAAAGAGCTTATAGTCTCTACACTGATGATGAAGATGTAAAGCTGCAGAGGTAATGGAAAGAAGACGAACACACGCTTGATGGAGGGTGGGTGGAAAGAAAGTACTCACAGCTCTCCAGCTGCAGGGTGCACACCTGTTTGTCCATGGGGTATTTGGTCAGGTCCATGTTGCAGGCAATTGTAGCCGTGATGCTGTTGAGTTTTCAAAGCAAACGTATCAAAAATGATTTTTTCCCCTCCTCCTCCCAATAAAAGTCTTTCCTTCTTTTGTTGAGCAGAAGACGTCAGCAGATCAGTGAACGCTAAGAACTATTTTTCTTCTGAGTGACAGTTAAAAAAATAAAACAAAGGCCCCAATTTGATATGTCAGCAAATATTTTCACCGTTTGACGTTTTATTCACGTTTAACTCTCTCACTCTAACCGTGGAGGGTGAAGTTTCTTCCACACAGCGTGTAATTTTTGTGCTTAAAGAAAGTACTGCCACACTTATATCATTATTTGGATTATTCATGGTTAGTTTTGTCTTAATCACTGGTTTTATATCATCATATTAGGATGTGCAATCATTATTGACAGGTGAGTTAAATCAGGTGATGACATCAGGGATTGGAAGGGAGGAGTTTATGTTGTGTGAGTTATTTTTGAGTTTGCTGCACCCTGACCCTCGGACGACGCTGTAAAGTTAATGACCTGCTCTAAATGAAAGGCCACGATCTTTGCGATGCCACTTTGGATGAATATAACTGAATATAAATATACTGACTGAATATAAATATAAATAGTCACAGTTTTTGCAGTAAATAGTGTTTACTTCTGGAATAAACATATGAGATTCAATGTGCTTAACTGTGTCTTCGCTGTCTTTTTAAAATATTTTTTTAAAGAGATGAATGGGACTTGAAGTCCCACAATAATGTCACATATTGTATCACTGTGTGTAACAAAGCAATAACAATAAAACTAACGTCTAAAAGGTTTGCTGTGCACATGGTTTTCCATTTATAAATAAGAGGAGTGTGTTGTGCGTTGCCATTCACCCTCCCCGAATCAATACTTTTTAAGGCAACCTTTCTCCAATTACAGCCGCGAGTGTTTAGACATATGTCTCTACCAGCTTTGCACATCTAGACATTGAAACACTGCCCTTCCCTTTTGACAAAATAGCTCAACGTTAGCTGAAATGAATGTGGAAATTTCTATGAATATCAACTATAAAGTCCTATCAAAGAATCTCATTTATATCAAAAGACACACACACACACACCCCCACACGCACACAAAACAATTTTGTTTTCATTGGAATCATCCCCCTTTTGATCTGACTTTCTTGTTTGGGTTGTTATTCAGCCGAGATATGAACCTTCACCACAATTTCAAGTCTGCTTGAAATTGCTGCTACCTCCAGCAGGTTTTCTTCCATTTATGTATCCCTATTCATCAGCCAATCACAAAAATTACGAATAAAGATAAAGATACATATAGAATATGTTTGTCTGAAAAGTGTGGCATGTATATATTCAACCCCCTTGACTCTTATACCAACAAATAAAATCCAAAGCAAAGAACTCTTTTCCTGTACGACTCGGCATGAAAGTTTGCTATCTGATGCATAATTCACGTTTAACTCTGAGTCTTGATGATCTATCATCCTAAAAATCCCTTAGCAACACAGTAAACATTCAGTCGAGGCATTCTGCACATTGGAGGGCAGCTTCCTGACTCATGTTCAAAGCGAGTTGCCACCGTCCATGTTGACATTCATGAATCACTGTCTGTCTCAATTCATCCAGAAGAAGGATGAATCTAAACATAATGCAAAGCTGCTCTTTTTTTTTCTCTTCTTCATCTATTTAGCTTTGGAGTCAAAACAAAGTTCTGCAGCCGGGTGACGAAACAAATTAAATGTCAAGACGCATTTTCATAGATGCCAAGGACATGACAAATTAAAGCAATTTCAGGGACACTAGGCATCCAGAAATGAAGTGTCACTCCCTTAAGGTTCATGACTGGATGGTGATGCATCGATGATTCCTTCCTGTTTCGAGTAGGACCTGAGGCCAGAGCACGGCCGATTGCAGGAAAGGTGCAACGTACCGGAGTGCGTAAAGAACGGTGCCGTTGCTGAAGATACGGATGAGGCGGTTCTCCACCGTCACGTCGTGAAGGAAGGAGCGCTTTGAGTCCGGGATGAAGGTGTCCGGGATCCAAAGTAACGACACCAGCCGTCCATCCACGCTCACGCTCTCGTTCCCGGGAAACACCAGCCTGGAGTCGCGCCACCGCTGACGGAGAAAGATGGTGGCTGTGTAGTCCTGACAGGATGGCATCGAGAAGAATTTATTTATTAAGCCCAGTTGCTGAAGAAGAACAAAATGGAGTTTGGTGTACCATATTTATTTCAGAGATGGCATCAATGCTGGCGATATCCAGACTCATTCCAATCTCCACAGGACCTTCTGTTGTAAACAAAGACAAGAAATGTGGTCAAAACCCAATCAGCAAACACAAAAACTGAAAAAAGGGAGAAGTATTCTCAGTCTTTTGATTACCGTTGAAATTAGGCCTGAGGTAGCGGTTGTATCCCTTCATGAGTCTCTGGATGGTGGGCTGAAGCTGAGAGCCGTTCCATTCGCCCCAGTGGTTGTTAGGGAACATGCAACCACTGAAGGGGAAGAGAAAAGGTCAGTCAATGAGAAATGGACAATAAAAGTGATTCCATTTGAACACCAGTTCGCTCACCCCTGTGTGACGGTAAGGCAGATGAGGAGAAGCTCATTCAGCTGGACAGTCATTGCGGATCAACAGACAGAGGTCGACAGCGCTGTTCGGATAATGTGAGAAAAGGAGTGAAAAGCGCATACACGTAATTCTGTTTCTATGAAAGTTTAGTGCGCCTTGAACATTTCCATGTTTTGTCATGTTATAATCAGAAATTTTCAAGTAGGTTTTTAAGTGATAAATCAAGTGGGAAGTGGAAGAAAAAAAAACAACTGAATCTGAAAAGTGAGCTGTGCGTTTTGTTTCAGCCCCTTCGCCTCAATTATCTATAGAATCGCTTTTGCTGCAATTTCAGTTAAATTATTTTTTCCCCCACAGTATGATGAATTAATCACCGTATCTCATGATGGGAATGATGTGCAGAGTTAGTTTTACACCAAACTATGTACGGCAAAAAGTTACACTCTGGTTTCATATGCCCATAGTACCTTCCTCTACATGCTGGTTGTGTTTTCCACATGGCGACTCACCAACTTCATGCATTATCTCTTAGTAGTTAATGCCTCTCTTCCTTATTTGTTTGATTTGTTGAGTGAATTATTTAAAGTAAAACATTACACTACCATTCTCTTATGTCTTCTAACTTCTATTCTCTAGATAAATCTGGCAAGTTTTAGATTTTCAACTTAGGTGTGTCAGTTTGTCAAAGGCAAACTTACAGCAGTAAATGGTTTTAGATTAATTTCTTTAACTTTTTTTTTAATAGTTTTCTAATTTGACTTTTGTTAGAATCTTAAAGGCAGAAGAAGTACTTTCATTTTCAACTTATACCACCTACAAAGATTTTACAGTGAAGTCATCCTGTTGACAAATCCCTCCACCTTATCCACTGATCTTTCTAGGATTTGCAGATGTACGATTATGTGACCAATCCAAAACTGGGGATTTCCTTTTACAGCCCAAACATGACATTATTGGTTACTTATCTTTTTAGGGGTATTCCAGTGCAGGGAGCTACTGTAAATACAAGCCTTTCTTTTCAAAAATTTCTTTTGAACATTGAAGCTTGCGGTATACCGTGACAAATATGAAAACGTTCAAGTTGTGTGAAGACTTCACAAGCCATTCTCCTTCGCACCACAGTGCAGGATGGCACAGCTTCACCATTGGATGGCAGCGTCTGACAGGAACGTGGTTACACACCTCAGGGGAAATCTACAGCTCAAGAGTCATTGCGGTGCCTTGGAGTGCTTTGTCTCCACCAACAAATGCGCAGGAATGTATTGATCCTAGTCAACACCATTGCGTCAGCAGCTGCTCCATTTTGCACACTTAATGACGCAAACCCTACTGAGCAGATTTGTGTCCACCTGTACATTTACATGTTTTATCTGAAGTTTCCACGTGAAAGAGTGTGCCTTGGTTTTGTCGATTTGTGCTGTCACAGCCTCATGGTTTATTCACGCTGCATCACCGACAACTAATTACAACACTAACTCACTATGGAGTCCTTGTTGTCACTGGTTGAAATGCCCCCCTTCCTCTCCAACCGCCTGCAGATTAATCTTACTGCCACTAATAGAAAGCAGCGCTCTCATGTCTTGCTGTTGTTCAAAATTATGCAAATCCATGTTTGGGTTACCAAAGCAAAGCATCTTGCAGATGAGTTGCATTGTGGCACATTCATTAATTGACCATGGACACATGAGCACAAATGATTGTCCCTGCTCTTAAGTTAAAGGGTGGAAATTAGTAGGAATTATGGTAAATGTCCTCATGTTGTGTGTTTATTATAGCTTTATTTGAGTCTTTCCCTAAACGTAAAATTTTTATTGCTTATTTTTCCCACAATTTGCTGTTCATAAACCCCCAAATTATTTGGCATCTTGACATTTTTATCCCTTGAAGCATGTCAGCACAGCTTTATTTCTCATTTAAAAGTTGTCCTTACCTGCTTTGACGTTTTCCCACCTGTCTTGTGGCTTTTCTTCTTTCACTCTATCTCCTCTGCAGCCTTATCCTTTGTTCCCACCGTAGTCTCCCGCCCCTCTTTGTGTCCCACGTGTCAAGTCGTTCTCTCCTCTCAGTTAGTTCTGAGTAAATCCCCGCGTTTCTTCGGAAGACCACAGCTGCATCCTACGCCCCGACGCACGAGCCGCGGCTGGTTGTTTTACTGTCTGTGCAACTCCCACCACCTCTCTGCACAGCCGTATCCATCTCCCCACTGAGCCCTGTGTGCGTTCACCCCTCCCTCTATCTTCCAGTCTTCATCCCTCTTCCACTTTACTCTCCTCAGCATCACATCTGAGCTGCAGCTGCTCCTACCGTCTCCCCTCCTACACGCTCAGTCCTTTGCGTAGAAATTCCATCTGAGGGCATTCCAAAGCATAACAACCTAAAATACTTCCATTGCAAAAAAGGAAAACGTCAATAAAATATGAGGTTGTTTTTTGTAGATCTCTACCTTAGTACATTTCCTCACAATCACACTCTGTGTTTTACTGGTCCGCTGACCTTTGGTGGTAGATCCAAGTGAAAGAAGACTGAATTCATGGAGTTCGAAGACAAAAGTTACAAAACAAAAAAAGAATTACACTAACAAAGAAAAATAATGGAAAACATCCTTAAATGTTTAAACAAAAATCGTTGCTCATGACACTTTACAGAAGTTTAATTTATGGGTTTTTAATATGAATTTCTGCCATATGTTACTTTCAGACTCACAATTAATTATCTTCTAGTTGGGAAGCCATTAAACCCGAACGGCTGATGAAACTTCTCTTGCATCACAAATGTTTCATCAACGATGAAAGAAATTACACACAATCAATTATCTTATGCATAAATTGTGACACAAAAAAAAACAGGAGCCACATAAAAATGATTGAGGTAATCATGAATGTCTCCTGGTTAAATCACTATGGTAAAAAGATGAGTAATCCGACATGATCACAAATACCTAAAGTATGCACTATGATACAAAAAATAACCATAAACACCTGATGTATCAGTTATGATACCAACAAAAGGATATATGTCAGTTGCATATTTTTTTTCCCAGTTTTGTTGTGATATTGTTTTGCCTCTTTTAATTTGAATAAGTTTGAACATTTGCTGCCACTGGAAATGGTTTAATCCAACAAACAGTCTTTATTTTTCTCTCTCTTGCCCGCTCCTCTGTTTTCCCCCCTCTGGCAGCGGATCGCCAGCTACCTCCTTCTATCTCCCCTGACACCAGCACTCCTCAGAGGCTCCCGAGCCCTCCGCTGTCTCTTTCCCTCATGCCCTCGCCATCCTCACCTCCGATGTATGTTCCCTTGCATCAGTGTCATTATCTGAATTAGAGTCTCTCTCTTTTTCCCCCCTCTTTGTCCTCACTTCTAGAAAGTACCCATGTAGCTTGAGAAGGGAGTCCTGCTAGTTGTTGTTTTTTTTTAAATCTTTTTTCCTCTTGTAAGACGTCTGCTTTTCTCCAGCTGAGTGCACATTTATGTTATTGCCCAGACATTTTCTAAGAAGATTGCACACTTTCTGAAATTCTTAACGTCGATGATTGGGATTTATTCTATACATAGCGGTAATTTATCTCCAGCACACCTGATATTGTGTCATTAATCTTTATGAATTCCTTGCCCTCCCATAGCTTAACATCATCTGTAATAACAGCCTGACCTTTGGGATGTAACCAGCAGAAGCTACGGCATATGCAAAGAATCCCAACTACTTGGTTTTTGTAGATACTTCACGGGTAATGTGATCTGACTGCGGGTGCTTGCACCTACCGCTCTCCCGCTGTTTCTGTCTGAGCTGATACATGGATACCAACAAGACCTGTGCTTGTTCTTTTATCTATCCTTAAGAAAATTTGCATTACAAAGCTGTCTTCTCATATTCTTTCTTTACACCGGATGACAAAGCACAGTGTGCTGAACAACATCTGATTTGCATTCTCCAGAGTTCAAGACATGGCTTCCGGAAGACAAAGCAACAGATGGAGACGTTCGTGAAGCACCTGAAGGGGATTAAAATGAATGTTTCATGTGTGAGTTAGGGGTCTCGTGCACATTTACAGCCTTGGTGATGATGTCAGAATACCAAAGAGATTCAGTCAGCGTTCCGGGGACTATCTGCATCTCAATCTCTACCTACGTCTGTCTTCTGCCGGGTTTGCATTCATTCCATTTCATTTATTTCATTTGTTGGAAATTGCTGTTTACAGCTGTTTCCCTGCCTGACGGTTCCTCCGAGTTCTTTCTTCACCGGATCAATTTGCATGTTTTATTGTTTGTGGGTTCAGTTTGATTTTTGCCTGTTACCAAACGTCAATCTTCTTTGGATGTTTATGCATTTGAGGTTGCTTTTGTTGTTTTTGTTTTTTTTTGTGGCTTCTCAGGTCCATTTAGCTTCGGACTCAGACTGGATCGCTCAAACTAAACAAACGTCCAGATATGTCTGTTGTACCTCTGGCTGTTTGATTACAGTCGTCATCAGGCTTGAAAGTGAAACTCAACAAAATCTAAAGATTTTTGCAGCGTCTAGTTCATCTCTATTTACCAATATCTTGGTTTCAGTTCTATTAATATTTAATCTACTTTGACAAGGCTTCCTGTCAATGATAAGTCCTTATCCGCATGATAAGTCCTCTTATCATCTTTTTAGGGTGGTGATGGTGTGTAGATGATGGGGAGTTTTATTTTTGAAAAAAAATTAAAAAGTATTGTTTTTAACTGTTACCTTTTTGTCTTCATTGATTGTTTGGTGCTTTTTTTAGGCATTTGTACAGAATACCAGTTTCACATTATGTGTTGGAACTATATCAAAATAAGCCATAAATGTTAAAAATTCTTTATGTTGTATTTTATTCTAGGATTATTATTTTTTTGGTAAATTTTAAATGTGGTTTAATAGCTTGTGGCAAATTGCCTTCTTTTGACAATGCTATTAATGCACATTTTAATCTTCTGCAGTTTCATTTTGCACCAAAAATAAGTAACATATTTCAGACATAAACTGCTTGTTGCACAATGACCATGACTGTAGTTGCTGCTATTTTTTGCAATTTGTCCATCCTCTTCTGTTTTATGAATTCAAGTGAATTAGAAGACATTAGTATAAGAACATCTAGCATGTTGAAAATGAATTAAATAATGCCATGTCTGTGTGTTTGATTAATTTGATGTTTAATACACTGGTATTCATCTTTTACCTCCGTCTGGTCCAAACAATCCTCATCTTCTTTTGTTTTCCTCCAATAAAACGGGGAGCTCTTGTTTTTCTGCAAGAAGAGGATCAAAGAAATGATCTGAAACAAATCAAAGGCTCTGTGACTCTGTGATGAACAATCAGTGGCAGACAAAATAAATCCAAGGAGCAATGCAGCACAGGATCATGAGCAGATTACGTTTGCTCTAGGTAAAATAAACAGTTCTGATTTTATAAACCACTGAATTAACTATGCATTTGATCAATTATTTATGTCTTTATTAATCAAAAATGCACATTCAGGAACAATTAAACAATGTGGCGATTCATTAGAATTTTTAACTCTGGGCTCTTTATTGTGAAATAAATAGCTGCGGTACAGTAAATTGGTACAATTTTAAATCTTGTGGATTCATGTCGGCTACCAAAAAACTGCTTTTCTTTGCCTTGGATGCACTGCTTTTCCTGTCTCCTGTTTATTGTTAATCAATGCGGACGGTTCAGCTTCACTAATCACAGATCCATTTACTTTATGTAACAACTGGGACCAACAATAAAAGGTAGTATTAATTCCATGTTTTGCTTTTCATGTTTATGTTTTTTTTTTTTTTTTAAATATCATCCCGATAATTTTTTGATGCCATGCTTTAGATTTAGACATTTGACGAACGGAACAGGAAGTCAAACCTCCGACTTTCAAGTCTACAGTAAAGACCCCTGCTCTTCCCACCAAACCACAGTCTCTGAAGTAGCTTCACTTTTCCTAAGTGAAGGTAAAGCCCTTTCACTCAGGAAAGCAACTGCTTTCATGTGACGAATGAAAATGTCACAGGAATGCCCATGAGAGGGGCAGGAATGCATCTCCCTTAACTGACTGTGATGGCTGCCATGTCTAGAAGGAACATATGAATTAATACTGCGAAAGATGCTTCCTCTCCTGAGCCGTCTAGCGTCCCTCCCTGTGACCGCTCAGTCTTCTTGTTTTCTGTTGTCTCTCGTCAGATCCTAACGGGGAAGAGCTTTGACTTGAAACTCTTGAGCGATTTTGTTAGTCACTTTGGTTGCTGTAATGATTTTATGTTTGGGCATTAATGTTTGGTACTGTGCATCTATGATACTGGTTAATATCAGAGTATCAACTATCTTCAGTAGTTGATACTCAGTAGTTGAGAGGTAGAGCCCAGTAAATTGGATATTTGTGCTCTGGCTTGACTTACTTTTGTAAAATCAGTATTTTTAAGAAGGCACTTATAATATGTTTCACATTTCTGCATTGTTTTTTTTTTGTTGTTGTTGTGATGTAATATTATTACCTTAAGTTTTGTGCGTTGGCTGTAAGTAATTAACAAACATCAGTTTGTGCTTAATCTATATTATTGCTAATCTTTGTGAATTGATTTAGTGAAACATTCATTTTCAATAATATCAACACCTGTATTTCTCAGTGTACAGTTTTCTTATAAAGCATAAGCTGATCTTAAACACATCCCTGAGAAACATGAAGCTTTACCTACTTGTGGAAGCGTTTGAAAATGTTTGTCAGCCGCGGGACTCCTTGTGTTAGGATAGTTTTTGAGTCTCCAAAGACAAATAAATTCACAAAAGTATAATTAAAATCCATCTCATTGAGCATGAGACAACATTCTGTTTGGGAACAGAGCGGAAACTGACATTAAGATAAACTAACCATGACATTGGTGCATCAGGGATGCAAACACTCTTGCTAAAAGAAACTCTCACAGGAATAAAACCACAATGGAAAATCAAAAGGGAAAACTGACTCAAACAGCCCCAAAAGCATTGTCGATTCATTAAAGTTCATATGGTCCATCTTTAATTGTTATAAAGTTTTGCTTGATTGCTTTTTAAATATATTGCAAACAACTTTGGAATATTTCTTCAAGTTTCTATTCAGAGGAAACTCTATTCTACTCTCTGGTTTACTTTGTATGATTTTTTTTTTTCAATACACCACTGTGTGTAACTCCAAAGTATGTGTGTGTACACATCTCTTATGGATTAATTGCAAACCCAGCAAGTGAAACTAAAACAGCAGCTCATGATTGAGGGGAAACCCCGTTTCAAGCTGTATTATCAACAAGTCATCTCAAAACAGAGAGCAATAAAACTAGTGACTTGGTGTAGGCTTTTGTTTGTTTGAGGCTTTTGGGAACTGAAATTATGTCCAGATTTGAGATACAAACTATTTTATTGTGAAATGAGATGGCTTTATGACTTTATTCTTCTCCTTCTTCAGTTTTATGCATCTTGAATAGTTGAAAGTTTATGTAAAAATCAGAGATGTAGATGTTAAATCTCCGAGACGGTTTGCGTCAAAATGGTAATATTGCAATTACTGAATTATCGTTTACTATTACAGCCAGTGAAAGTAATATTATTTCTGGGATAGGTTAACTAACGTGACAATTTGTTGTAAACACAATGTTCTTTTTTTTTTTTTCAAAACTGAGTTTATAGGAGCTTTGATCCTCATTGTGCATGACAAGTATTGCTGCCCACCTGGATCTTCCTCAAATTGACTTCAAGCTTTGACAGTGATGCAACAGTGTGTTGATACATTAATAGTATAGAATTTACTATCTGAATCAGTGAGTGTTTGTTTGATGAAAACCCACAACTCCTTCTCTCCTGCCCCAGAGATCCATCCTGCTCTAGGGGCAGATATTAAACCGATCAGTGGGAGGAAAAACCTCATAGCTCATCTTTATGGGCAGGATGGATCCACCGGGGTTAGAAGTCTTCCTATCATAGGAGTAAGTCAAAGTTTATCCTTCCCACACACAGCTGTGGGACTTGACTGTTTTCCCTAAGCCATCAAAAGAGCCATCCACCTGGGAGTTTGCAGCTCTAGTCTTTAAATCAATCTTTTCTGTTGCTGTGGAAGTCCATTGTAATTTCATTGTAAATAAAAACACTCTAAAGAACAAATCTGAATTGTGACACTTGGAGACAAAGTACAGTGCAAGACTTTCTTATATTTTGTAAGAATCATGGGTACCATAGCATTTGATGGGGATTTAATGTAACTGGACATTTTATGTGAATTGGAAACAAATTTCTAGATAGTTTTCAAAAACTATCCATGTACATCAGCCTCACAACGCTACCCCCACTGTAAATAACAGTAGTGGCAGCATCATGCACTTAGAATCTATTTTTTCAGCAGAGATGGGAAAATTGACTGGGTTTGGTTGTCATCTTGAAGAAAGCGACTTGACATGATATGAGCATCGTGCGATGGCACATTATCTTGCTGGAAGTAACCATCAGAAGATGAATACACTGACAATAATGGGGTGGACATGCTAACATGCTAAATTGGTTGTGGAAGTGTGTGGGGATACTTTCTTGCCACACTTTGAGCCCCTTACAACCACAGTCCTAAACTGTTGATAGAAGGCAGGATGCATCTATGTTTCATGTTGCTTTGAATGTATTCCTCAAACGTTGATTGAAACAAGCGGACATTTCAGCTATTGTTGCTTTTATGTTGAGCAGCTTTATTTTATTTTTTTTCTGACCTGTTACTTTAATAAAGTATTTTAACTACACAAACTGTAAAGCTGAGAGATGTCAGCGTGGAAAATTCCAGTGGATCATAAGCCAGTCGGACATACATGATAAAGTCTCTAAAATATATTTTCTTCTTCAATCTAAATGCTGTTTGCACTCCAGCAAGTAGTCTTAACCACGTCTCCTAAATGAACTTAGTTGCAATCATGTGACTGCACATTACAATCTTGATTGGCAAGCAACTGATGGGATGTACTTAATAAAGTGGTTGATAAGTGTCATTTAAAAATGTATTGATCTACAGCCTGTTTTCTAGTTTTTCTGTCATTTTTCTTATCATCTTTGCCATCATGGCTTAGAAACCATCGTTTTCCTGTTTATTTCAGCAACACTCCTGTGCAGTGTAGTGGTCTATCTACTGATAATAATGATTCAGGCGTAATTTGACTATTGATGTTCTGGAATAAAAATGCTCATTTGCTAGTTTCCTGATGAGCAGCATATCGTTCTCTTCCATCCTCTTCAATTAGCCATGCTTCATGCTTCTTTCTCCTTTCAGTCCCCAACAGCAGCAGCAAATTTCCTAGATGTTCTCACAAGATTGAGCAATTTTATGGTTTGTATTTTTAACAGAGAATTACCAGGTAGGCACACAGAAATGAGAGAGCAAACCTCCTTTTCAACAAATAACCAGAGGCTTTTCCAGCCAAGCTCTAAAAAAAGTGAACATGTCCAACCATGTATGCTTTAAATCCATCTATATCTTGCAATCTGTTGTACCTTTCATTTCATCTCCGGCCATTCGAGTGAAACACTTTGACCTCTGCCACTTCACTCCGAGAACACTCATCTGTTTTTATCAACTAAGGGAAGTGTGAACCCATCAAGTCGCCCGGTAGATCTCTAGGGAGATCTTGTGGATTTGTGTCATTTCCTGCATCAAAATGCAGGAAAACACAAACAGACATACAAAGATATTAATACTTTTAATTTGTGCAATAAAGTATTATCATGACAGCCCCTCCCAGTCACTATATCACCGCCTCCGTTGATTTCTTCATGTTTTGAACAGGCTGTACGCATTCATAGGTTTTCCTGTCTTTAGAGACCTGCTGTGCAGCATCTCACCAGTGTGGCAGTATTGGAATCAGTCCACTGACACATGTTCGCTTCCATCCGGCGTCATCAAGCCCTCCCCGGTCCTTTCAGAGCAAACCCTGTCTTCCCTGTGGTTCTACTTGAAATTCAGATGAGTAAAATGTCAGAAGCGGTTGCCATCTGGACCAGAGCGGCAGCTTATTGAATTCCCATGGAGGGAGAATGAGTGATTCATTTCACTTCCATCACCTTTGTCCAATTGCAGTTTTGAGACACTTTCTCCTTCAATCCGCTTTAGACTTGTCAGTTGTTTGTTGCGAAATTCAACGTGCAACATTAACATAAAGAGAAAAAAGTATGTCTGGCAAACCTTTTAGACCAAAATTGATTTATCTGATCATTTGTCGAATGAATTGTGACACTGGTGCTTTATTCCAGGACTTCCTATTTGAGTTATTTTGTGGAGGGCCCTTGGGGTGTGGTGGGTGAGAACTAAATGTTCTTTTAATGATAAAAATTCATAACAGGACGAAAGGCATGCTGTCTTATTTCTCAACAGGAATAATTGGTGCTGGCCTTCTTCTTGTGGGGTTACATGAGAGCCAGCAAATGAGCTAACTCAGTCAACTAGAACAGTGAGTTGCTCTCATAAAACTCCCTTTCCACTGATGTTTCCCTTTAATCTCTTTTTCTGAGTTTCAGCATTTTCTGCTCTGCAGCTGCACTCATCGCTACAAACTGCTTAATTGAGCGCAATGAAGGCTGTGCACCACCATTAAAAGTCTACACTTAAGGTGATTAAGCTTTCGGTTTTAAATTCATTGGGAGGGATGCTGATGAGAGCTCAGTTCACAAAACCTCACAAAAAAAAAATCACAGCCAACGCAGCTTTACCTTTCTAGAACTGCATGCAAAGGTGGGGGAGCCGCTGCTCTCAATGAGGGTCTCTCCACCAAGAGGGCCTCTTCTGAAACACCTCCTCCAGCTCCAATTTTAATAGACTTTGCATATGTACACCCACATAAATAACTACAGGGAGGGTTGGATTCCCAGCTTTTGTTCCTGTACACTGCAGTAAGGGAGGAAGACCAGTGGGGGATCACCCCCTGATGTGGTGTTGTTTGAGCGGGAGCTCTGACCAGGTTGCAGATTAAATCCAGGATTTACAGTGCTGCAGAAAAAGTTTGTACCCCCTTACAAATGTTTCATTTTGTTGCACTTAAATCTTTGAGACCCACAAACAGATTTTAATATCAGAGGAAGATCAGTGAAGTTCCTGCATAGCCAGCCCCCCAAGCCGGCTGGCTGTGGGGGTCCAACTCCCTTGACCTCCCTATGGCGGTCTTGTCAGCTAGCATGCTAGGTCGTTGCGCTTTGAGGTGCTTTTACGGGTTCCTGGCGCCGTGGTAACCGGTATTTGGGCTTGACTTTCCATTTGTTTGCAATTTAGACATTCTTTATTTTAAAAAAATAAACAGGACTGTAGGTAGGCCCGTATTTCTTTTCTGCAACAATGCTTTCTGTGACATGTGACTTTGTATTATCTTGCTGGAAACTGCATGGATGTGGCCCGAAAAGATGTCACCTCCGAGGGAGTTCACGTTGTCCTAAAATCTTGGGGTAATTTTCTGTATTGTGCCTGCCAAAAGCCATGAGACAAGCTTCATGCTGTAGTTTCACAGGGTTTGGGGTTGGAACTTGAAGCAAATGAGATCTATTTGTATTACAAAAAAAAAGTCTACATTACGGATTTTTCTCACAAGAATAAATACTTTTCATTTTTCACCCCTGGTGCCCGACTGCTGAAAAATGGATGCCGTTGTACATATTTTTATGCAATTTCTTTTTCCTTCTTATTTGTAACTTACCAGCTAAACTATGCATTTGTGACGATTAACCTTTTCAAAAGTAAGCTCTATGTATTTTCAACTCTCAAGTCCATTCTGATGAAACACTTTTAAAAACGTCCATGAAAAATATCCTGGGTTGTCCAAAGAGCTACGTAATTCTGGAAAATGTATTGAAATGTATTCACCTTCATGGAGAGTTTCTGTGTGTCTAAGCACACATCAGGAAACGGTGTCCAAATAGATCTACCGCGCTGACATGAGGTGTCCCAGGGAGGATTTTCCCGGCAGCAGCGGGATCCAACTCGTCTGCATGGTCCAGTTGGCTCCTCCGCCCACACACGTACACTCACGCTCGCGTGCACACGCACGTGGACGCGCACACCTTCCCCTCTTGCCACGGGGATTGAGACACACAAATTTGCATGCACCAGTTGATTTACTCGAGACCAGCCGAGAAGCCCAGTGGGGAAATAAAGGTTCATAAGGCGAGTACCGCCTGTGTGCAACAAGAATAATTAGACAATGCAGTACTTTCCTCAGATGTTCTCAAAGGAAATATTAGCTAAACAGCCAATTACGGAATAATAGACTTTAAAACTAGAGTTACTGCTGTTGTTTCTTTCTTGTAACCAATATAAGTCTTTTTCTAACTTTATGATTTTAATACTAATTATTTCCCTTCTGTGTTATGTGGGTCATGGTCGTATAGTTCCTCTACTCTGTGGTGAAAATACAAGTTTTCAGAAACCAGGAGACCATAGACAATTGCAGCCTCTTATTAAGTGCTAATTAAAGTTGTTAATGGAGTTCCCAGAGGTCTAACCAGCATTTCTAAAGTTCTTTAATTAGAAACCTGAGAACAATTCAAGGGTCTAAGCAGCAATTATAATCTTCTTTACTTTTTTTTGTTTTAGAAAACATGGGATCTGAATGTAAAACCTTAAGATGAATATTTACTGCACTATTCACAGCTCAGTGTTAACATATGCAAATATTGTAAAGTTTAAATATTGAAAAAAAAATCTCCAATTTATATGGAATTTCATATATATTGAATGTTCAGTGGAACAAAATTGCACTTCTGTTTTCTAGGTAGAAGAAGTGCGGATAGTTCCTTCGACTATCCGGAGATCAAACAGGACTTGGTGAGCAGCACCTTTCAGGTCTGCAATGCGTCTTATCCAGCCAGTGTTTGCCCTCCATGGTAACTTGCAGTGACTGTTAAAACATACTTAGACCTTCTCTTAGCAGCTGTCATTAACCATTTTGTAGAGGTACAGTTAAAGTACTGCAGTTCTTATTTCAAACATCAGATGGCGCAGTTGATAAAGTCTGCTTGAGTCCAATAACAGATTGTAGAAGAAGCCCGAACATAGACAGCGTGTTCCCAACACACCTCCAGTAACTACAGAGTTTTCTTTTCTTCTCATAAGTGTTAGGTTTTGTTAGCCTGTAAAGTCTATGAAGCATTTTGCAATATTTATCCATTTTGATTTTATATTCAACCACGTGCTTGTAAAAACATACTGATTGGTGTGACTTAACTTTTCTATGACCAAAATTAGACAAAGGTCGGCTAATTTTGCTGCATGGTTGTAGAGTTATCCAAAAGCATTCAGAGATAATAACTTACAAGAAAATATATCTGACATTAATTATATGTTTTTATTTAATTTATTTTTTCTGATAACAGACTTCCCTTTGTTGTTTTGGGAAACATACTTTATAATTAGAGTGTTAATCTTTTAAATTAGAAATTTAAATTTTGACTTAGTTTTAACATACTTGTTTTAGCAACCTTCCGGTTATATAAGTGATAATAATTGGGCAGAACACAGAGTAATATAGTTGTTATATGCAGGTCAACTTTAAGCTGTGTTCTGCCAATGGTGGGCTTCCCCACTCCACTCAACCACTTCATCGTAGTGGGTGCCATGTCTGCCATGCAGTGTTCTCTCCTCAACCAGCAATTCACCAGGTTCTATCAAACATCTGTAGCGACAAAACCCCTGCATTATAGCACATAAAAACCAAAACATAGAAGAATCTGAATATACCTGAATGAGATTTGCAGTAAAATGCAACCAGTCAATTCAACATGACGCATATACATAATACCCATAACCTGTTACTAAGAAATAGTTCACTTTATCTTATTATCGCTAGTTTGAACTAAAGATTTCCTTTTGATCACAGTTTATAAAATATTCCTGATAAAAAATAATGAACAAACATATGTCACCCTGTTTTCATGTCAGAGACATTTGGGGATTGTCTGTTACAATTATGGGATTTTAATTATGCTTTGGGGATCACCTCTGTTGGATGTCAGCATCCTGTTTAAACAACACATTGTTCTTTTGAGTCCTTACTGGATTAGTGTCCTGAGAAAATGTATTCTATTTTAACAACACTCCGAGGTAAGTACATTCATTTATTCAACATTTAGGACATGTGCTACCTGGTGTTTTCCCCTGGTAACACTTCAATCAGTTTTCTCGGTGAATTTAAATGAACCCTTCTCTTCCTTATGTCCTGCTCCAGATTTACTTTCTCCATTGCATCTCATTATAAATCTTCTACCTCAGGTCCAAATTTGTTCATCTTCAATGTTTAGGTTTGCTTCTCATTTGTTGTTCTATTTTCTTCCTCCTCCACCGACAAACAACCTCAGAAAAACCTTCTTTTAATTAAATTAAATTTTAATATTTCTGAATAAGGCAGTTATTAATCCTAATATATATATACATACATATATATATATATATA
>CAEFZY010009642.1:0-13608 GCA_903066815.1 Brachyrhaphis roseni | reverse complement strand
CTCCAGTCTTCCTCCACCAGCTGGTTTGCATCAGCAGCACCTCAAACAAAAACAAGTGTAAGAAATCCATTCAGACAAACATTAACCAAAGTGTGCACCCATTAGAAAATGTGTCTAAATGAAGTTACTTAACTGTAACTAATATAAAGAAAAATAAATACTAACACTATGTGGTGGTGATGGGAGCATCCACCACAGACAACGATCCACTAACATCAGGTTATGTCATATTCTCAGAAATATCATGTTTTTTCCAGTACTCTTCAAATAACCGCTACCCTTTTAATTAACATAAAGAAAAGGCTGTCCAGGAGGGAGAAAAAAAAAAAAACTCTCGATAGCTTCTCTACTCTTATATGACATTCTTGTAAGAGAATAACTGAGCTGCTGGTGTCTGGAGTCTTGGCAAGGATATGTATATTTAATCACCTCGTTTTATCAGGGAAATTAAAGTCCTTAGTTGCAGTTTCACAGGCACTACATCATCTGTGAGAACTCTTTCTTGCTCTGTCCCTTGCTCTGTGAATAGCTTCAGTTTTAACAAAAGGTCGTTCTTTGTAAATCTGACGCTACGAAACGTGGACAAATAATTTATATCTAGTCTGAAGCAGATCTACAATCATGTCCATGAATATAAATCTTTTTTTTTTTTTAAACACATTTTACCAGATTGTTTTGTTGTTTCTACACTGAAACACTGGAGTAACAAACTTGTAAACGAATGACCCTCTGACCCCAGACTTGCCTATTAGTGGCTCACTCTTTTCATGACCTGACAACTTTCAACTTGTTTTATTTTCTTGTAGCTGAATGTTTGCCTCCTGCTATTCTGGAAAAATAAAATAAAAATTTGCTTTCATCCTTGAGCAAGAACGTCGACGCCAAAGAGTTGTGCTTCCTAAAATGTTTTAACGCAAAGATGTGTTGTCACTGATTGGGGAAGAAAAAGCCAGATATTGACCAGTCAATATTGATGACAATTACTTACTTATGTTTCAGCATGTCTCACAGTGTGCTCATTGATATTAAAAGAAAAATCAATTTTGGTCCTGTAAACTAAAAATTGACAGATTCCGGTCATTGGCCACCATCTTGGTCCCTTTCTGAAACATCACTCTTAACAGTCTCTTGGTCTCTGATACTGGAAAACAAACGTGTCTTCAGATGACGTGGAACTGGATTTGCATTGATTTCGCTTTAGGGTTATTATTAAAATAAATGTTTTAATTTGGGAAGCAAAGGAGATCATCATTAAAAACCAGATTTGTGTATCATAAATATCAAAGCTGTACTCCTAAATAAAAGTGTTACCTACTGTCTAGGAATTCCCTTTTACTTATGGTTGTTTAAGTCAGATCCCTGCTTATCTCGTTAAAGTGACATTTTAAGTAGCTTTCAGTCCAAATAGAAGACTTTGAATCCTCTTTATTAATTGTATATTGACCTCTGAGTATCTCCCTTCTCACAGTGTGTTGTTTGTTTCCTTGTCCTGTGAATGATTGGGTGGGATGCGACCTGCTATGCTCCTGGCCCTATTATCTTCCTCTGACAGCCCCATTACTCTAGTGTGGAAAAGATGAACGCCACCTGTCAAAGAACAGTTAATTGTATGTCTGGATGGTCTGGTGAGAGCAGAGTTCCACTATTGACTCCCCTCTCCAGAGTGTGTAGCCTCTCTTGTGTATTCATATTAGGAGCAAGTGGCAGCAGAGAGGAAGGAAGGCAGACGGCAGATGAGACATGCAGAGAGATTAAAAAAAGAAGTGTGTGGAAACGAAGACTAATGGAGAGTGAAAATATATGGATAGGGGGAAGAAAGTAAAGAGGCTTAGAGTCAAGAAAGATCAATGATCCACAGAAAAAAAAGCCTAATCCATCTTCTCTTGCAGCTTAATTGCGTGTAATTTGAAGGACATATGTATATTATGCTAATTTTCCTTCTCATATGCAATGTCGGTCTTTGGTGTGCAGATAAATGGCTTTGAAGTGCAAGACCGGGAGAAAGCTGTTGCCTTGTTGTCAAGCGAAGAAGCAAAGAGCATCAGACTCCTGGTGACAAGGCCAGAGATCCAGGTAAACACGCGCACACCCCCACGCAGCCCTCCTGCCCCGTCTTTGACAACCTGTGTCATGTCAGATAAAAGCAACTGCTGCTTGAGAGCCTTTCGCTTTTCTTTCCTGTCAAGGTGATTGTTTAGAGTTACTGCACGTGCGCACACGCACACACGTGCTCAAAAAAACGCATACAGTCATGGGTGCGAAGCCTCAGAGAGGACTCTTGTGATTACAGCTGGAAGAGGAGGCCGTGTGGCTGGATGACGAGCAGCAGCGGCTTGTCGAGGAGCTGAAGATGGAGATTCTGGAGGAGAAGAGGAAGCAGAGAGAACAGAGCTTTGAGATGGCAGATAGGGTGAGTAAAACAAATCAAAGTAAGAGACAAAAAAAAGTCCAAAAGAGAGGCAGTGGAGAAAGGATGGCGACAACACTACAGTTGATGTATGCGACCACAGCATCGTTGGGAAGGTGGAGGAGACAGGCTTTTGTTCTTATCGCCATCATGTTACCCATAGATTTCTTGAATGTTGTATTGATTAATTCAAGCTGTCATTTATATTGTCTTTCCATTTCAAATATTTATAGTATATTTTAAATGTTTCTTGACCTTTGTTTCTAATTGTTTTTGGTTAAATCTCACTGGGATATGGCTAAAGGATTAAGTATCAAAACAAATACAACTTCTTTAGCTGGTCCCCTGTCATTATCCTTAAGGCCCATTTCACATGAACTAAAGGAGTCCACTGCTATTTGAATATCACTGAACCAAGGTGATTTGAAAGCTTTTATTTCGGTGGGAAGACAATCAAATTGCCACACTTTTAGGGCTCCCTAAATAAATGATTCTTAGCATCCTTCCCAGCTATTCTTCATTTCTTTATAATGAAGGAAAGGCTTCAACCTCTCCTTTAGTTTTAACATGCAATATTCCGAATTTGCATTGAAGATCAGCAACTTAAATATCCTTGTTTTACTTTTGGCCATCTCTGAAATTATGCCTTAGCTCTTGTGAGCAGAGTAAAGAGTGTTCTGTTTTTTTATTTAAAGCTTCAAGGCGATGAGGACGTCACAACAGACACGGCCACCTGTTCTTCCAACAATCAAGACAGTGGATTTGGGCGCAGCACAGACAGTACCGAGCACCAGCCCTTATTGGCAAGACTTTACAGGAGGAGCCCCGCACAGTGCCTGAGGGATCGATGGCAGTCAGAACATCCACACAACAGGCGAGGGACTGTTGTACCACAAGACGCCCAAAGCACAAAAGCCCATTCAATGAGCCAAGACAAAGAAAGTGTAGTGAGTATTCGTAATAGTGGTTGCGGAGTCCGAGGTTTAGAGAACTGCTTCCAGCAACTTTTAGAGCTCAAGTGCCAAATACGAAATGGGGGCGAATGTGGGGTGTACTCCATTAGACACAGCATAGAATGTAGTCTCACTGGGCAAGGTGGAGGGGATGGAGATAGTGAAGGTGATGTTGGTGCAGGGGGAGGGGTAGAGCAGGAGTTGAAGATGCTAAATGAAGAGCTGCGCAGCATTGAGTTGGAGTGCCAGAGCATCATGCAAGCCCATCAACTACGCAAGTCCCAGCAGCTCGAGCAATCACAGTCTGCACCCTGCTCACCAGGAATCAACCACAAAAATGGACAAAAGCGGCACGGGAGGCTGGCTGACATTCATGAGTACCCCGAGAGGTCTGACAGCGATAGAGTTCGTGAGAAGGACAGCTCCAGTGCCTACAACACAGCGGAGAGTGCCCGGTCAACACCTCTAGGCATGGAGAGATCCCCTGATCATTCGCTGCAGAGACAGATCAGCATTACCAACCAGAAAAACCTCAGACTTGCCTCTTCTGCGCCATCCAATCCCATTCCTATCCCCAAGCCTCAAGGCACACATAGGCCTTGCAGGCCGGCCGATCATGGTCCAGTTATCTCCAGCAGCCCCGACCAGAGCAATCCTTCACGGTCTGAGTCGGACCCAGCACTACCAGCGGACGATGAAAGATGCGACAAAAAGGGAAGGAGCAGAGACTCGAGAAGAGCTCTTCCTTATGGTGCTTCATATCAGACAGGCACCTATCACGGCCAGGGAGGATCCAAACAACTTCAGGTTTGTATTATGAAAACGTATTTATGTAGCGCACTTCTACGTAAAGCATTTCTGAATAACTTTGTGGCGAATATCATCTTTATTGCAGAGCTATATGCAGCTGCTCCAGCAGCACTCATCCCTGGAGTATTCACAGAGCCAGCTGAGTCTCCTTAGTGTGTGTCGAGATCCCATGCACCGCAACGGTCGTGGGGGGGAACCTCGCCTGGAGTGGAAAGTCAAAGTCCGCGCAGATGGGACACGCTACGTCGCCAGGAGACCTGCTCGCGACCGCATACTTAGGGAGCGGGCACTTAGAATCAGAGAAGAGAGGAGCGGAGGCATGACCACAGACGACGATGCGATGAGCGAGATGAAGATGGGCCGCTACTGGAGCAAGGAGGAGAGGAAGCAGCATTTGGCAAGAGCCAGAGAGCAAAGGAAGAGGAGGGAGTTCATGCAGAAAAGCCGCCTCGAGTGCCTAAAGGAGGGACCGGCGAGCGGAGCAGAGGGCAAAAAGGAGATCAACATCTTGGAGCTCAGTCACAAAAAGATGATGAAGAAGCGGAACAAAAAGATCCTGGACAACTGGATGACCATCCAAGAGCTGATGAGCCATGGGGCAAGGGTCCCAGAGGGGTCTACTGTTCATAATGCCTTTCTTTCTGTCACTACTGTTTAAGAGACGTGTCTAAATATTTGATGCAGGCCTATTTTTAAAATCAGGTGCGTCGTTGCTTTGTTTTGGAAGTCGTCACTCTGTGAAACCACTGTAAATGGAGAAATGTCATTGGTGAGAAACTCTGTAGCATCCCCTGAGCAACTTTTTAGCTAACCGTTGAAGAACGTTCAGCATCCAGTACCACACGTCAGTCATTTAGAAACACGACACAAGATGCTTTTAAACCGCACCGACGTCTTTTTTTGGTGATAAGGTGGTGCCTAGTAGCATGTTGGTTCAATCAGTTCATAACGCGTGAACGAACCGACAACGTTTTGTATACTCTGTCTTGTGTCTTAATATCTGTCATTTTTATGTTTCATAATATATGAAGCAATTTTACTTGCCTCATTCGAGCTGGCCTTTTATATGGGGAAGATTGCAGTATTTTTTACACTTTGTAATCTCAAATTTTGTAAGAATTTTTTTTAATGCAGAGTGTCAACGTATTGTAAACGATTATCATAATTTCCTATTTATATTTGTATCACCAAACCCGCCACTGTCGAGGTGAGACTATTTGATTGTACTATAGCTAATGCTGTACGCCAGACCAGCTAAACAGGAAATAAGAAATCTCAAAAGGAAAACCCTGCCGGGGACAACTCCTTTACGTCGCAACTGTATCAGTGTCAGAGTTGTCAGTTTACGTCCCTGAAAATGTCAATATGCTACGACAAAGAGACATTTTAGACATGAGTTAGAAGGCTTCTTTGAACCAATTTTACCTCAGCTTACAGTTAAAACTGAACTATCGAGAAATTCAAAGCTTTGCTAATGAAATCATTGCCTGATACTTTAAAGTATGAACCTGTGAGTTATGTTTAAACCATTTTAATTTATATTGTTTACTTGATAATTGTATTTATTGTAAATTAAGTTAATCGTCTCCCCGATTCTCTTAATGTGGGGTATCCTGGGGAAAGCAACACTTTTCAATGCGCTGGGAAGACTTTGTATCATATTTTCAGCCTTTCAGCACTGCTGTTTTTACTGTAAAAGAGGCCTCAAATTGAGTAATTGTTGATGATGTTTGTAAAACTGAATAAAGAAAGCAACAAAAAGCATTGTTGTTGGTAGATGATGATTTCTATTAATACAGGATACGTATACAGTAAAAATGTTAACGCCATATTAATCCTGTTTTTTCTTCTTTCTTTCATTTTCTTTTTTTTCACCTAAGACATTTTTACCCACAAACACCACCTCAGTGGTCTGGCTGCTAACTCCACTAGAGCTATCAGCCATCACTGTGAAATGAACTAGTATACATAATTATTATTCGTGTTTCAATGTGCAGCAACAAATGATTAAACTAGTATTACTGATTTGGATTTAGACATGATTTGAAGATGATTTCAAGTATTAAATTGTCCCCTGTCCTACCTGCATATTTTTGTCGGTGTATGTTATTTTGTTGGAAGGCATGCTCCAAATATTAGGGTGAAATTGATTAATTATTAATCTTTCGTTTATATTTTGGAGGTCAAGCATAATGCTTTCATTAAAAAGCAGGTCCTTCAATTTAATTAATACAATGTGCTGCATAAAAAAAGTTTATTTATGATTAAAATTGTTATGATTAAGATAAATCTTCAGCCTCATTTACCACATCAAACAACTAAAGTTTTATTCCAGGACTCGCAGGCAATCAAAGCCTATGAGTCTTGGATTGGAGCACAAGATTTAGTGTCTTATGGCCCAATGGCATGAATGGTGATTTACCCTGTTGCTGCCATTTACTGTATTCATGTATTCATATTGGACATGACTGACAGTGTGGAAGGTTAGGATGTGTGCATGTGAGGAGCAATAGCGTGGCTGTGCTGTAATAGCATTAAAGCTAAACTATCCTCCCATTTCGACGCATTAAAGAGACACCAGTGAAGTCTCCGTTGCCCCTGTCCACAGCCCAGTGAGCTGAGGAATTAATGAGACACTTCAGATTGGCATCCTCATCACTGGGGCCTTTATGCATAATATTAAATCAGGTAAGCAACACATCCTCCTCCCTCAAATCCTGCCTACCTTCCCCATATTATATTCGAGGCACTAGTATCTGTGTGGCAAGAAGTGGAGGAGGTACTAAGAAAAAACAAACATTACAATCAGTTTCTAAGGTGCAAAGGAAAAATAATTGGGTGTATTTGAATGTTATGTTACACCCCAGTTGCATCCTAACCACAAGCTGAGTTACGTTTTCATCCATAATGGCAAATTAGCTGTGGTTTTGAGGCTGCGATGCTTTGGAACAAGCTTCAAAGTATCACAACTTTTCTTAAATGTTTTATGGCAGTAGGTATCACAGAAAATCAACATCTAAAAAAAAAACAGCATAAAAGTTTTATTACTTTTTTGCAGACTCAGGTATTGGGAATAGTAAATGAAACAACATCAGAAAATAGTTAAAGGTGAGTTGAGAGTGTGGATATCACAATCCTTTATATTTATTTTTTTTAAATCTACATAATATGACATTCTGTTGTTTGTGGATGAAGGACTGACAATCCACTTGCAATTAGCACTGTTGGTTGAAAGCTTCAACAACATGTCCAAATTATCCACAGTTCTGACACGTGCTGATTGCAGCTATTTGGTTAAAATGAGACTGACTTTACTTTGATGTTACCAAAAACTCAGCTAAACAAGATGAGTGCACACATGCCGGTGGGAGAGCTAAAGGAAAAAAAGCAAAAGACAGAAGTAATGTTAATACGATCAGTCAGAATCTAGAAGAAATCCAGCCTCTCATTCCTGAGTACAGAGATGTTGGTTTTTGTTTTTACTTTCCTTTTACTGTTTAGTTACAATTTGCAGGTGTGTAATTGTCAGATAAGCTTTATCATGAAAAAGGCATTGCACAGTTTTGATTATGAAATCATGATAAATACAAAAATGGAAGTCAGAATCATAAGAGGCTTTAACAAAATGATCAGTTTAATCATATTCACGATTCTTTATTAAGACCCAACGAAGTGCAGAGATGTGAAAGAGAATTTCCCACCTTACAGATTTAATCTGTTTGTGTTTTTGTCCCTCTTAAACATTTCAGATAAGCAAAGACAACCAGGGTGAAACCAAAAATGAGGCTTTTAAATGTTGATTTAATTTATAACAACACAAAAAAAGACACTTATTCACCTCACCTTCCGCACATCAGTCGAATTAACTGAATAAAACAACGTTCGTTGCTGAGATTGTGAATGATTTCTCCTCATCTAATTCGGATCCCCATAGTTAAAGTGGAGCAGTAAAGGCAGCAGAGACGGAGAAAACAAGTCTTTAATCTAACGATGCCTTTGAAGCCAGCAGGGGAACCAGAACAAAGTCGGGCGTTCTTTCGCTGAGACGAAAGCTTAAACGTTGTGATGAGAAACAGGTGACACGTTGTGTATGACTCTGTGAAGGTGATTATATGGTGTTTATGTGTGGAGGGAGTCGACTGAAGCTGCAGTATAATGAAAAAAGGACATTATCAAAATGTCCCACATCTATTTGATTGATCAATACAGAGAAATCAAAGACGATGAAAACAGGAGAGAAAAAAGAGACAGTGATAAATGTGTCAGGTGCTGGGTTGTTTTAGGGTTTTGTTTTTATTGATTTTAGTTTTATATTATTTTTGTGTCTATTCTTTGATTAGATCCGTTTTGTCTCTGTTTTGCCTTAGTTCAGTCCTTTGGTTACTTTGGTTTTATTGGGTTCCTTCTGTCTGGTTATTTCTCTCTTTCCTCTCTCTCTCTGCTCAGCCTGCTTCCATAACCAAGTTCCTCATATATAATCCACTCATTCTCAGTCACTCCTTGCTGGATCCTTTTGTTATATTCTGTTATTTCCCTGCTGTCACTTTTCTCTGAGTTACTGTTTTTGTTTTGCTCTGGCTCCTCGTGATTTTTGCAAGTTTTCTTCATCATTGTTTACGAAACGTTCTTCATCTACTTGCTGCATCTGCCTTTCTGCATTTAGGTCCAACTTACCACTACACACCATGACAAAATGGTTTTTTACTTTTATGTTTTCCCTCTTTATCTTGTTAAAATATTATACAGTATTTTAAAGGAAAGAGAAATATACCTTCAAACACAAACTGCCTTCTTTGAATCAGTCAGACAACAGTAAAGAAACTTCCATGATATTAATACAGTCAAGTTAGGCATGTCTGACATAATAAATATGCTAAGTTCTAATTTGCTCAGCTTTTGTTATCTGACCATAAAGAAACCAATGTTTATTTTATTTTATTCTAATTTTGTAAAAGTGAAAAGTTATGCAGATTTTCCGCCCTCTAGTTCCACTGAATCCTGAAGAAAAATAAAATCTGAGAGTGAGAAGAAATAGCAAACATTGTCAGACAAAAAAAAAAGAAGAAGAAGAAATAATAAAACCAGAAATGACGTCAAATGTCATCAAACATTTAAAACTGGTTTGATAACAGTCATGACTGGTCAAAAACAGGTAAATGTGTAATGCTACTATTAATTTTAACAAATGCCAATTATTTATAGGTGAACTGACTTGTACTGTAAACATGCTGTGGCCAGGGGATAAACTTCATAACAACCTATCAAGGTGGAAGAAAAAAGATGTCTCCTGTTTACAAAATAGGTTGCATGCGATTTGGAAAGACGTGCATTTAAATATGATCTGTTACTGTTCTATCAGAATGTATTGCACATTGTCTGTGCAATACAATCAGGATTTATGCCTAAGTCTAGAATAAACGACTGATTAGAGCTGGTTAATGACGGTTAATTTTCCATTCATTAAACTCCTATTCATGGCCCCAATTATACACTAATGACTGATTCAGAGTCCTAATTAACAGTAGGCATATTTTCTTTGCTGTCTCGTTGTCATGAAGGACAAGTCAGTGTAACTCCACAGAAGTAGCTATTTATATGTATCTCTGTTGATCAATCTTATGAAATGCTTTAAATGTTTGTTTTGGTTGGTGAAATGTTTCACTCACTGCTAACTCCTGGTGTGGTTCTTCATAGTGATGAGCGACTTAAAAAAAAAACAACAAAAAAAAACACCAACGACCTAAATTCATTTAGCAACAATAAAACATGTTTATTTGCAAAAGTAGTAAAAGCCTGTCTTTGAACTGCACCAGTTGGCTCCGCCCACCACTGGGCCAACCTGCAGGCTCACCTGTTTGTCATCAGCTCATCAAATCACAGCTTGACAAGACAAACAGGACTCTCCTCAGGTAACAGATTGTTTATTTTGATGAGATTAATACAGTTTAGGATAAGACTGTAATATAAGAAAATATGTAAAAAGTGAAACTCTAAGTTCTAATTTGCTTGGAAACACTTTTTTTTTATTTTTAGCTCTGCCTCCTGAACAAAGTGAAGTTTAAGCTTTTCAACATTTCTAACCTTCTTTTTGAGTTTATAAACTTAGAAGTATTTCCTTCTTAATTAGTTCCAATGATGGAAGCCATCTTTTATTTTGTGCTTGCATAGCCCCCTTTCTAATGTTTCCCTGGGTTACTACTTGTATCACACATTGAGAACTGTCACAGCAACAGAGTAATGCGATAAAACGGTAGCATAAAATCTGTTGGCGAAAAGCTGCCCTTTTGTTGGAAATATGCAATAAATGCATTTGTCTTATGATGATGTGTTTATGGTGACACAGGAGTAATGAAAATGTTAAAACAGTTGGACTTTAAAGCATTAACCAGATCAGCCACCGATATCTTTTAAAGACATACCAGGAAGCACTGATAGCTGTTTTTTTTTTTTTCTTCTTCTTCTTCTTCTTCTTCTTTCCAAGCGCAAAGTCATGCAGAGTTGTAAGATTCTCAATAAAGGTGGCTCAACTGCTGCCTAATGAGAATTATAAAATATTCAGAGGCCCGGCACCACTGCAGATTGAACACTTGAGATAATTGGGACAGAATACAGAGAAAGAGCAGGAGGCAAAAAAAAAAGAAGACTAAATATCCTTTCATGGGATGGTGGAGAGATGTTGGGGGGTTTTCCTGTGTAACATCCTGCTTCTCTTTTGCCCGTTCGTACTACAATGCAGTATATGAAACAAGTCTAAAATACTCTGTTTAAAGACAACTTTTTTTTTTTTGTCTCAGGGTAGTGACAGTAGGAAGAGCTTCCTTCCACGTGGTTTCGTTACCCAGTGGATCTGAAGCGTGGTTTATCCTGTGGGGTGAAGGCTTTGATTGAACAGTGATGTGCTCAACTATTGATCCAGCTGACTGCGTCTGATCTCACTGGTTCACTGAAAGCATCATTACGGCCTCGCTGGTTTTAGAGTGCTTTGCTGAGAATAGCGGCTCCGCTCCGCTTGGAGAGTTCGGTGTGCGAGACGTTAAGAAAGCTGTTATTTTTGTTTGTTTTGTTTTGGGTTTTTTTTCTCTGTTGCTCTTTTAGCAGCAAACATCAGAAAAACCTTTACATTTTAGAAAGAAAAAAAAAAAAGCCCAATAAAGTTGTATAAAAGAAAAATGGGCAAAAAGAACAGAAGTCCAGCTGTACAGTGCCATTAGGAGATGCTGCTCTGAAAGCACAGCTTCAGGTTTGGTCGTCCAGCAAACTAGTAAAAAATAAATGTAATGACCAAAATGAAAGTCTTACTTATTTTTGAAGCACATAAGCATAACACGTCATCAAAGTTACACAACGATTGCAACCAGGTTGGTTAAGTTTGAAACTCTTGAAGCAACATGTTGTTATTATTACAGGATTGACAGAAATAAGAAGAACAGTGGCAGTCACTCGACTCCCATGATGCCTTTCCAGCAGGAGGAAGCTGAGGCTCTGTTTCAACTTTAAGAACATTTTCCAGGAAGCAGGTTAGTTTTCTCATGCCCCTTTTTTCCCTATTTTTTTTTTTTTTACCTCTTTCATTTCTTTTGCATCTGTTACAGCTGTGACTCTTGAGGATAAAAATAGCACCTGACTCAATTTATGTCAGGCTGCTTGTGATGTGTGGATATTAGAGGTCTTCCTTCTTTTTACTTTCCATTAAAGCTAGGTACATAGCCACTAACTACACTTGAAACCTTTCACTTAAACCTGTTTTTGATCAAGTTAGACTTTAATTTGTCGATACTATAAATGTTCATCCCTGTACATTTTATTTGCCAGGTTTTTTTTATTAGCTTTTGTGTTGTCTTTAAATCTTTCCTTAGTCATTAAAAACAAACAGATATTAGAGTTAGTAATTCTCATTTGTATTGGGATCTAACTCCAAAAAATTATTGAATTTTAACAGAAAGTGTCAACACTGGTATATTTAAAATAGATATTTCTTCAGAAACAGATTTCTCACTTTCTTTAATTGTGTAATCCAGCTCCCTGATAAAGATAATTTAGCTATAATATTGATTTCTTTTTTTTTAATCTGTCCTGAGATCAATAAACTTTATCAGTGTAGCTGTATTAATCACTAGTTTTTGTTTTAAACTTAAGTATGAACTGGTGTTCATCTCCACCAGTGACTGACTGCTGACTTTTTGAGGAAGGAAACGCAAGAAAAAGAAAAAAAAAAAAATCAGTGTTCAGCTCAGGGAAGAAATTGTGATGTAATGTCAGGTAATGCTTTCCAATCACTTGCATTGTGTTTCAGGCCTGTCATGATGTCATTTACAGGATAATTAAGTCCAGTAACTTTGCATGTTGAGAGGAACATTCTGAAAGCTTGCACAAAGTCTCGCCTCTACTGCGCCGGATCCGCCGCAGTCCTCCTTGAAGTCTGCGAGGACCGTGCGCCGCGATTCACCCTGCTGACTTGTACCTGACTCTAATTAGCTGATGCAACGTCATGTTTATGTAGATTTACACTTGCGGGAATCCAATTATGATTTACTGAAAGCCAGGAAAGCTCCGAAAATGTTGCGGTGAGGTACAACCTCTTGGCGAAATTACAAGACGACGCAGCCGTAAATCCAAAAAGGTGCAAATCGAAGTAAATAAACATGGCACCCAAGTCAAAGCTCTGGCATTCAGAAAGAGCTCTTTTGATTACTTCAGTACGTTTCCCTAGACGCTGAAGTGTTTTCGAAAAGTTTGTCGCTACAAAAATAATGGATGGTTCCCTCCAAGTGGATCCCTATAACCAAGAGCCATTAGACTTGATGAGAGCAAATTGAATTCCAGAATGAGAAGCGTCTCCGTGAGATTACCTCAGCCATTGAGAAGACATGTTTATATTATTTTTGTTAATACATTTTATATGACTAGACAACAGGGCACAGATGGTGCTTCCGTCTTTCACAGAACCAATAAGTCCAGAAACTTGAAACAGTTGCTGCAGATTTACAAGATGTGGTTAAATCTTCCACACCGGGAGTGGAAGAGAGTTGGTTTATGTCTGGGGAAAAATGTAGTTAAAAGCTACTTCGTTCAAGTCGTTCCGTCAATATTGTGAATTTATATAACTTCAGTGCTAGTGCTGAGTTTGGTCTTAGATAAAAAATAAAAAAAAACTGTAGAAGTTGGATTGACAACCTTCAATCTTACTCTACTGTCTGCTGTTGAAAATCAAAATGATGTGACTGGGATGAAAACTTTTGTTAACATGATTGAACTAATGTAGTGATTTTGGCAATATCTGCTGTATATATATATATTATGCAATTGTAAAGGACAGGTAAAAACAAAACAGGAGTCCGTTGGAAAATAATATTTAGTATGGAAGTCCAGAAATCTTGCAACTCCAAAAGGTCGAGACCTTATAAAAGAACCAGGGTTTATCTAAGCTTCCAGAAATTT
>CAEFZY010009629.1:18942-41959 GCA_903066815.1 Brachyrhaphis roseni | reverse complement strand
GCCCTACCTGAGGACAGGCGTGTTACCTGAGGACAGGCGTGTTACCTGAGGACAGGCGTGTTACCTGAGGACAGGCGTGTTACCTGAGGACAGGCGTGTTACCTGAGGACAGGCGTGTTACCTGAGGACAGGCGTGTTACCTGAGGACAGGCGTGTTACCTGAGGACAGGCGTGTTACCTGAGGACAGGCGTGTTACCTGAGGACAGGCGTGTTACCTGAGGACAGGCGTGTTACCTGAGGACAGGCGTGTTACCTGAGGACAGGCGCCCTACCTGAGGACAGGCGCCCTACCTGAGGACAGGCGTGTTACCTGAGGACAGGCGCCCTACCTGAGGACAGGCGTGTTACCTGAGGACAGGCGTGTTACCTGAGGACAGGTGTGTTACCTGAGGACAGGTGTGTTACCTGAGGACAGGCGCCCTACCTGAGGACAGGTGTGTTACCTGTGGAAGGTGTCCTGCAGCTGCTGTGGCAGCGCGGCGAAGTCGAAGGCGCAGTAGGACTGCGGCATCGACACCTCCATGTTCCTCTGCAGCTCCACTGGCGGACTGGTCATGATGGGAGCCGAGCTGCCAAAGAACTGGTACGAATACCTGCAGAGCGACCCAAACTGGTCAGACTGGGAGCAGGATCGATGGCGATACTGGTCAGACTGGGGGCCCACCTGAGCATGGCGGCGATGGGGTATGGCGTGGCGAGCTTGGCCAGGCTGTGCAGGTCCAGAGAGAAGCAATAGTGATGGGCGGAGGAGGGGATGGACACTTTGGGAGCGGAGACGCTGACGGAGGACGCTCCACCTTCTGGGTGACAAAGAGGAGCATCACCTTCATCACCTGCCGCCAGCTTCCTGTCGAGCTCCAGCTCCTCCAGCAGACTCTCCGCCTCGCTCTCCGTACGAGGCGAGGCGGAAGCAGCAGGTTTCTGGGTCGGAGCGACAGCAGGAGGGAGAGGCGGAGCTCTGCTGGGATCCTTTACCCCCGAAACCTGAAAAACACAAAATATTTAAAATATTCAAATAAAAACAAAACTTAACCTTTGAACTCTCACCTATTTCACCATAAACACTTTCAGCATCTTTATGAAGCTGAAACAGCAGAAACCAACAGAGATAAAGGTTTCAAACCGTTTCTCTGCCAAATTCAGCATAACATTGACTCTGCTGCCCTCTAGTGGCCGTCAAGAGGAAGACAGGACTATAATAAACCAGAAATGATTCCAGGATTAAATTAAAAAACACAAATAAATCTGACAGGCTGCTAACAAGTTACACAGATAAATACAACTCTGATGAGCTCCGTAGAAAGTATTCACCGCCTTGGATGTTTTTTACTGTTTCATAAATAAATCATGAAAAAATAGACATTTTGAGAAATAATTTGGAAAAAAATTCAAAACTGGTTTCTAAAAAATAACAATTAAATAAAATGATTTAACCTTAAAATAAGTTATTGTATAAGTATTCACATCCTTCTGGTCCCAGCAGGGAGTCTGACTGCAGTTTTCCTTCAGTTTTCCTGCAAAACTCTCCCAGCTTTTTAAAAAAAATATTTTTACTAAACGATTATTTTGTAAAAATAAGTTTTCACTTTGAAACTAAAGATTTTTTTTGTAATTTTTTTCCCAATAAAAATTAAAATTTTGTTGCTAATGTCTGATTTGTAAAAGCAATAAAAAGGGTAAATCATCCAGGGGGATTTTTAACTATAAAGCAAAACTATATAGAGTAACGCAGCAGAACGCCGGACCGGCCGCCGCCATGACGCTTCGGTCAGAGGCGCCGACTCACCTGTAGGCTGGACTGCTGCGTCAGTTTAAACTGATGTTTAAACTTCTAAATAATTAAAACTTTGAATTAATGTTTTAAATGTTTATTTGTGACTTGCTTTTTATAGCTGCTATTTTGCAGCACTATAAATCATTTCTTGTAGTTTTGTGTAAATGAATATCGGCCCAGTTTTATTTATCGGCCGGTACCGGTACATGGCATACCTAATCACAGCAATTCAAACTCAAAAATTCTTTATTGATCCAAACGGAAATTAAATGTTGTAACTCATTAACTCTGAGTTTCCTAAAGCGCTGTGGCGTTTTCCTACCTGAGGCGTTGGCTCCTCCCTCCTCAGGGTGATGGCCACGCCCACCGTCGGCTGCAGCTCCGCAGGAAGAGCCGGCAGCTTGCTGCGCGGCGGAGGCTGCAGGACGAACGCTCCCTCCACCGTGGCGCCTTTGGCCTCCAGGTCGGCGGCGGCGGCAGCGAGGGCGGAGAGCGAAACATCGCTGCTGCCCAGAGAGCGGTTCCCGCAGCAGAGGTGGACCTGCGGACGCAGCGAGACGTCAGGACCGGCCGCCGCCATGACGCTTCGGTCAGAGGCGCCGGCTCACCTGTAGGATGGACCGCTGCGTCAGGAAGGCCTGCAGCGCCTGCGTGCTGCTGCGGATGCGCACGGAGGCACGCTCCGGCTCGAAGTCTGGACTCAGCAGGTTGTGGAACGGCTCGCTGGTGATGTCGTTCCCCAGAAGGGAGTAGTAGAAGAAGAAACTGGAGTCCTCCGCTGGCAGCTTCTTAGTGCTGGGAATCAGCTGCAGCAACGACAGAAAAAACAACCTGGGGTCAGTTTTAAGAAAAGACGGTAAGAAAACTAAAATCAAACTAATTTTATTCAGACATATGATGCAACCCTTCCTTCAAAGGAAGGTAAAATCAAAACTTTAAGACTTTTTTTAAAACCACTTGGAATCAAATTTAAGATCAAATTCAAATCAAACCATAAACTTGTCAGTTAGCAACATTTTGAACATAAAACATTAATTTTAGGTCCAGTGTAAAAGATTTAAAAACCATTCCAGAGAAGAAGAAAAACATTTTCGTGTTTCTTCTTCTAGTGAAGCATCATAAAACAATGCTTGTAAAAACTAAAAATACCTGCAGTTTGTTGGCAGACTGATCTTGAGGTTTTGTGTGTTTCATGTTTCACTTGCATCAATCAACATTTTTAAGACTTTTGAAAGATTTTAACAACAATGAAGGTTTTATTTTTAGATTGATGAATTCAACGCCTGTTAAGACTTTTTAAGGTCCGTTTACCGAGACAGAAACAGTTTGAGAAAAACACCAGACGTGTTAGTCCGTCACGTTTGTCATCAAAGATCAGATCATTTCTAAATGCCCTGATATCTGAAACCCCAGAATTGATTTTCCCGATGACATCATATGAAATGTAACCAGTAAACAGTCGGTCTGTGTGGAAGCTGACAGATTTCTTCACCTGTTCCAGTTTGGTAGCGAAGGCGACGGTAACGGAGAGGACGAACATGTCGCCACAGCGATCCGCCGGACCGACCTGATGGTAGCCCTGATCTGGGATCAGCTCTGCCTCCAGCCTGGCGGGCAGTGTGTCGCTCACCGGGCCAGAACCTGCAGCACAGAGACAATAAACATCATGTTTTTATTCAAACAGGACCAGAAGTTTAACTTATGATCCAGAGGAATCTACTCCAACTTAGAAAATACTCAACAGAACCTCGAGCTGACAATAAAAAGATGACAAAGTTTAGAAACAGCTGAACGTCTCTGGTTTCCTAATCACAGTCATAAAAAAACATAAAGGCTGAAAACCTCTAATTATTATTTAAATAAGTAGAATTTCTTAAAACTGAATACATGTCTGTGCAAAGTTACTAACATTTAATGTAAGAGCAGAAAATACAGTTTTTTACCCAAAATAAGTCATTTCTGTTCATCCTGAGCCTGTAGAAAAGGTTTCATAACATTTTTGTTTTAACTAGATTAGTCATGATTAATCAGTGTAAATAATCATCAGTTTACTAATCAAATAATGTAGTATACAGACTCAGGCTATTTTCTGAAAGAACAACAAATTCTTGCATTTAAGATTTAAAAAAAAAAAAAAAAGAAGAAAAAACAAACAAGCAAAACAAACCACCTTTATAAATGTGTTCTGCTCAAAATTTTAGGCAATAAAATGTTTTTCTTTTTTTTAAATATTTTTTATTAATATGCATCTTTCAACGTTTTTCTAATATTGTATATAAAAAAGCTTAAGTGGTCAAATGAAAAGTCTGCAGAATATGTGTCTATTTCCCCCCGATCAATCGATCAGGCTAATGGATTACTAAAATAATAACGAGCTGCTCTCTGGTTCCAGAGCATCAGCAGGTAAATAAACAGCAAACCAGCCGGATCTGCAGGGTCCTAAACTCCCCCATATTAAGCAGAGCGGGTCCAGACCAGCCGACCTTGTCGAGGCGCTGCCTTCTTGGCTCGGATCTTGTCAGGAGAAGCTGCTGCTGCCTTGGAGTCGTTCTCCAGCAGCGTGCCGACGAGCAGCGCCGCCTTCTGCTTGGTGTATTTACTGCTGAGCAGCGGGTACCAGCGGGGATCCTGGAACACAGAGCAGCCTCGTCACCACGGGGCAGAAACAAGCTCACCTGGGCCTGCAGCGCCCGCTTTACCTGCCTGGCCTCATGGACGGACCGCAGGTCCAGGACGATGTAGCCCACGTTCTCCTTCTTCTTGCTGACGGAGTCCAGCGTGAAGCACTGCAGCTTGATGGGGGTCCGCTGTAGCCTGGAAGGACAGAGGGTCAACACGGAGGGACAGAGCACCAACACGGAGGGACAGAGAGTCAACACGGAGGGACAGAGGGTCAACAAGGAGGGACAGAGAGTCAACAAGGAGGGACAGAGAGTCAACAAGGAGGGACAGAGAGTCAACAAGGAGGGACAGAGCACCAACACGGAGGGACAGAGGGTCAACAAGGAGGGACAGAGGGTCAACAAGGAGGGACAGAGGGTCAACACGGAGGGACAGAGCGCCAACACGGAGGGACAGAGCGTCAACACGGAGGGACAGAGAGTCAACACGGAGGGACAGAGGGTCAACAAGGAGGGACAGAGAGTCAACACGGAGGGACAGAGGGTCAACACGGAGGGACAGAGNAAGGAGGGACAGAGGGTCAACAAGGAGGGACAGAGGGTCAACAAGGAGGGACAGAGAGTCAACAAGGAGGGACAGAGAGTCAACAAGGAGGGACAGAGGGTCAACAAGGAGGGACAGAGGGTCAACACGGAGGGACAGAGGGTCAACACGGAGGGACACCTGTGCTGATGCAGCGTCTTGCGGTCCAGTTCCCAGGCCAGCTCGGTGCTGAACTGTGGCTGCTCTCGATGCTCCACTGGATCCGTTTCCAGATGTTCACCATCGAAGCTCGCCTGGACCACCAGACTGAGGCGTGGGCTCTTCGGAAAATGCCGACCTAAATGACGACAGTTTGTTAAATTTAATTTAAATATAAATTAATTTCTTCATGATTCCCAGACTTCCCAGCATTCTTCAAGCTCCTGCTCCTTTTTCACACATCTTCAGTTCAAAGTTTACTGTAATAAATCTGAATATCATGAGACGAACCAGTAATGACGAACAACATCCAGCAGCAATTTTTTAATTGGATCTTTGTCACCAGCTGGCATAAACTCAACTCATTCACTTTTATTTCAGTCTTTCAACACCAAAGATTCAATTAAATTAAAAAGACTTCATTTATCCCAAAAGGAAATTAAATGTTGTCATAACTAACATCATCCAGCGGTCTCCATAGAGTCGTTGTTAATGGTGATTTTCTGTAGCAGTCAGTCCTCCAACAAATCTGAAGAGGCCTCTGACTGCTGCCGACCTGCTAACAGCTCTGATATTCCCAGTAACACGTCCTGGATGACACCAAGCTCTACTAATCCACCTCTTTGTAAATCCGGCCCTGCTGCTGCATGAATATTTATGCAATCACCTATTTTATGTAAAATATTTTTGTCATTTTGTAAAAATTGATTCTAATATTGACATTCAAATGTTTTTTATTATTATTTGTTTGTCAAAAAGCAACATTTTGTTTATCATGACTAATTTGTAAAAACAATTAAAGAGCCACTGCATTTCTTTCTGCGTAATTCTGTCCATCTGTGTTCTGCTGAAATACTGAGACTTTCCCAAATAAAAGGTTTATTCTAAACTAAGTTAATTATACCAGCCTGCAGGTAACAGGAAGGTTTGTAAATTCCTGTTAGCCAGAAATTCCTGGCCAATTTATAAATTCCAGCAGTTTTAAGATATTTGCTGTGACCAGAAACAGGAAAACTAGGCTGTTTATTTAGAATCGAAAAGACTAAAACGAAGCAACCGGTGAACTGTTCATCCCACCTTAACCAGCTGTTTATCCGAACCCAACAGTCAGAGTTGAGCTGCTACCCAGAAACAGATCTAAAATCACCCAAATAAACTAAGTTGGAGTTAGAACTCCAACTGTCCCCGTTCATCCATTAATCCCAGCTCACCTTCCAGGATGGACACAACGATGAGAAGTTGGTCGGACTTCGCAGCCATATTGGCATCAGCTCCGCTTCAAAGAAGGAAAAAACGACGTCGAAGTGACAAACTCCGACTTCGCGTCGTCGGTTTCATTTAGGGATAAGTTGTTGAGCCGTAACTGTTAACAGTTGGTGTTAAATTAAAAGGCAGAGCGTCACCGACCGTTACGACAGAAAACAGCCGCTTTGTTGTCAAGCTTTGGCGCCACCCATCCTGTTTTAAAAGCGGAGAAAATGAAGGCGGCGCTCCACCACGCCTCTGCCGGCTGGAGGCGGAACTGCATACATTGAATCAGTAAAAAAGTAACATGTATAAAGTCGCTGATCATAAATCCTGATTTAATATTTTACATCGAAAATACAAAATTATATAAAGTTATTTTATATAAAGTTTTTCTCAAAACACTAAAATAAAAAAAGAATAACAATTACAAAACAACAAATTCAGGCAAAAGAAAAAAAAGATAAAACTTATTAAATTCATATTTACAGTAGGTGTTGCATATATTTATTTAATAGTTTAAAATACGTATTTACTATAAAAGGGTCAGCAAATAAAAAATAACATTAGAATAACAGTGCTTGTCTACAAACAAGAAGTCTCACTCTGACAAATTATAGGTTTGTGTCTGATGCATTTTTGGTCACAATATGTTTGAAATGCAGAAATTTCACACAAGCAGGAGTGGAAAAATTCATAATAACATTACTCAAATAAAAGTAAAAATACAGCTCCCCATAAATACTGCACATGTGTACTGCATATCTGTGGCATTACTCTATATTTTGTTGCATTGTGTTTTGTACTGTTTTTTTTTATTAAATGTATAAAAATATATGTATTTAATACAACAGTCAAGAAAGAGCTGAGCATAAAAGCGGAGCTTTAATTTTCCTGTTTCATCTGTGTTCAAGCTGCTACACATAAAAACAGATGAAATCATCTTCCTCTGAGATGAGTGTGTAACTTGTTCTGTAAATACTTAAATTTGAAGAAAATAAATACAAACCAGTATATATATAAACATCCTTTAATCATGATTGCCAACCATATGAATTAAGGCATATACAGTATAAAAAAGCAACAGCAGGACTTATGTTTATACAGTTTCTGAGCGTTATTTACTGGTTAAACCAGGCGGATGAACTGAACATAACAAGCAGCCTCTATGAGACATCAGTAGCGTCTCCAAAAAGTAGATTGTAGTTTGTAAACAGAGTCCATCGCGCTAAATTCAAGTAATAAAATGAGCACTGAAACTATGAAGGTAAGGTGTTGTGTTGGTGAGGCAGAGCCGCTGATAGAAATGCTGGGGCTTCGGGCTGCTTGTTCTCAGCCTTGTTCTGCTGTTTTTACGTTGTTGCTGTTAGTAAATGCATGAACTTAATTTGTTAAATGTTAGTTTAAAATAACATTCGGTATGTCCCTCGAGTTTGGAGATCCGCAAGGATCAAAGTGCTGCAAAAACAGTGAGCAGTCAGCGAGCTAACGTTGTGTTTACAGTCGTCCAGCAGGAGTTTTAAACCAGCTACTGGCCAAATACTTAATAAAGAGTTTGATCCAGATGTTTTAAATGACAAGATTTATGATCATCCATGTTATTTAGACTTTTTTTTAGCAAAATAATTGTAGACCAACTTGGTGAGATAAAATTATCTTGAAGGTTTGGCAGTGTTACAACACCAGAGGTAAAAGCTGATTGTGTTTATCAGAGGCTCTGCTGGGAGCAGAAAATGGGCAAAACATCCACCACACTCATTAACGACACAAATGTGTACCATAGTTACTTTGTGCATCCATTTACCATCATCAGATATTAAGTTAGTTATTATGTTCTATAACATGCTAATTATCACTTAATGAGTAAAGAAAATCAAACATATCCAAACCTGCTCAAGTTAATCTGCAACCAAGAAAAAGAATCAAAACAAGATGTTTTTAAAAACTCTTCTTCATGAGCTGGAAAAATACAGTCCTGCTGCATGTAAATGTTCTAACAAACAATTTACACATTTAAAGGAACAAGATATCGAAGCATTAAACTCTGTCTTGTAACAAACAACGAAGTGACATTTTTGGTTTTTGGTCAAAATAATTCCTAGTTTACCTAAAGAAAAAATGCCCTGATCTGTTTGTAAACATATCAGTTTAACACTGACTTTTATTTTATTTTTTAAATAAACTTTATAATGAGGTTAAACTTAATGTTTGGGCTACATTTTGTCCACATCAGTGATACTAAAAACACAGCATGCAATGTCAGGAAGAAATGATAACAAAAACTGATTTAGATCAAAAAGTTGGAAATTAAGACAAAATAGGATTTTATAGTTTACAAATTTAAATGTTTTAATTGATAAAGGGAAATGTTTCTCTTCCTGTTGCCTGTCTTGTGAAGGACAATATTGATCTATTTAATTTAATTTTATTATTATCATCATTTAACATTTCTGATGTTGAAGAAAGTTTAATAATTAATAAAAATGGTAATCTGACTTTTTGGAACAGAATTGTTTTGAAACAAACATGAACAAAAGAGCAACTGAGATAAAAGTAATTAGATTTAATTGGGCCTGTTGGTTTTTATATAAAGTACCATAAGACAATATTTGTTGTGATTTGGCACTGTGTAAACTGAATCTAACTTAACTGAATTAATTAAATGTAATCATTTTTGTAACATTTACCACAAAACATTACATTTCTTAAAACACTGACCGCAAAATGGGAAAGTTATTTTTTTATTTAGTTGAAATAATGCCGTTTTGTTTAAATCAAAGAGAAATAATGTGTAACTGTAATTAGCACCTGCTAATCTGTCTTGTTATGGCTAATTTACTGTATGTAGCATAACTAGCTTTAATTAGCTGTTGATATTTTTCTTTCATGATTAGTTTTAGCTGCAGAAAACACCTAAATGTCAAACTGTCAACCTCCTATAAAATTTAAATGTTCCTCTGAAAATATACATACGAGTCTAAAGTAATGGTGTTAGCTAACACCTTTGGCTTGCAAGCTAATAGCTAACCAAATCTAGTCACTCCCTTTGTTTTGTTCAGTGTTACCAACATAAAAACAAACATTTAAATAAATAAAATGTATAGTTTCTATTATCATTTTAACATATTTTAATGTTGTAGCCAAAAATCACACAGCTAACATGCTACCAGCTATGCTAACAGGTGAGCTAATATAGCTCTGCCAGTGGGACCTGTAGATTTTGAAACAACCCACCCCAACTTCTCCTAAAAATATTGCTGACGTCATTTAAATTTAGATTACAACAAATATGTTGTTCCTTTAGCTTCCTGTTGAACTAACATATTTATTTCTGCAAAAATAATCACATCCATGACATATTAGCAAGAACAGCTAGCACTCAGGCTTGTAGTTGAAACATTTTGTTAGCTTAAATTTGGACTACTATGCATCAAAGCACAATTAAAAAAAACAACTTAAATTTGATATCTGATGTTTTGATAATTCAATACAAAAAAATTTTTTTTTTCAGATTAAATGCTTTTTCATCTGAACTTAATTGTGAATAAGTGTGTGTAAACATGAGGTTTTGCTTGAAAAAAAAGTTTTGATAAAATATGTAACAGAAACTGAGCTGATGAGTGAAATAAACAGGCTAGTGGTTCTACTTCCTGTTGGGTGCGCCTGCTTTGCCCCCTGCATGGTGATCAACAGAGTGAGCATGTTAGTGCTCTACCATAAATCTGTACAGAATATATTTACACCACTGGGGTTGGTAAATGGCACTGGGTAGGTCGAAGTGAAGGTTTTACTCCCACATAAAGACAATACAATCAACATGGTTACAGTCAAGTACAGGTTAGTTATACAAATGTAGCGTCAGCACTATGAAGGAGGGAGGACCACTTCAATAATCAGAATGAGAACAATAATTATACACTTTTAGCTTCCTAAGGCTGTTTTTGTCCCAATGGGGCTTTAAAAAAAAGAACAGTGAGTTTGAGTTATTACCTTTACATTCAGTCATATCGTCATTATATTACACTACAATAAATGTGCATTTTATAAAGTTAAACACAACAGCAGAGATAAAGCTGAGTGCACAGGGCTCTAGGATGTCATCTTATACACAACATTTCAATTCGATGACATCTTGCTTTTTACAATAAGTCCCGCTTTTTAAAAAAAAGAAAAAAAAAGAAAGTCTCTTTCCTGCGATCTGTCCCCCGCCGCTTCATCTGCTCCTCTGTTATAAAACCAGTGGATGTCATCAGTACGAAATGAAAGAGGTTTCTTTGTTTGTCTGTTCCCTGCCTCTCAGCGAGGCGAAGCTTATTCCACACCAAGGAATTGATGTCTGATAAATCTGCCGTCCCTCATGTGAGATGCGGTCACATGGTTCTACTTCTTCCCTTCGCTGTCTGTGGAGGAAAATAAGAGACAAAATAAAGATGTTTAGGTATTTGGAACATTCAGTTCTGCTTGACTTCAGAGAGAAACCAGTCAGAGTTACATTCAGCGGGAAAAACCTTCTGGGAGTGAAGAAAGGCGTTCAATGAAGCTGTGAGGATTTCTGCTCTTATTCATCCTGACTTTAGAGAGTCTCTTGATCTGACATGATAAAAGAAAATACATATAACCCTCGAATCAAAGTGCAAAAACTAGTGGCGGGTAGGCCTGTCAAAATAACTAATTTTACTGGATGATAAATTTGTTGTCACGATTAACGATAATATTGTTGTTTTGAGATCATTTTTAAGTAATATAATGAAGAAAAAACAGATTCTGAAAAATCAATAAACTTTAAATTCTAAACTTAACTCTGAAACTTTTAGTTGAAACCAAACAACCAAAATAAGTAAACAAAACAGAAACAACAACAGAATTAAATCAAATTAATTCTGAAGTCTCTGTAAACGAAACGATTACAATCTGCAACAAGGGTCAGATTGTGTAAACATATTTGGTATCCATGGAAACGTCATGGATACCAAATACGTCTTGGCTAGAAGTTGATAGAAAGCATTTGAGTATTTGACTTTACATCCCAGGTCTGCAGGTCAAATGTCTGTTGTTTTATTTTTAACAGTGGATTTCCAAAAAATACACTTCAGTTTGAGTCAAATGTAACAATTTCTTGTTGATTTATTATAACTGGGTGAAAAAACAAAGATGGTTTCTAAAACACTTATATAATGAATAATAAAAACAAATTCAGGTGAAGGACAAAACCATCCAAATTATTGTACATTTCTTCCTCATTTTCTCTGAAACTGCAGCAGCTGATGTGATAATTACTCTTCTGATTGCATCTCCCAAGTGTTAGATTTATTTTAATACTGAGATTATTGAAATAGAGTTTGTAATTGAAGAGAGAAACTAAATTATATTTAGGTGTGCTATTTTAAACACATACTTCAGAAAACCCAGTTGAGCTTTTATTAATGGAGACAATTGTAGGGCCTGAAATTAATCGTGTTTTAATCTAAAATATTGACAAAATATATAAAACGTATGGTGAAAATATTTTGTTTAGAAGATTTTTTTATGTGATGATGCAGCTTTGCAGCAAATGCATACAATCTGGTGAGTTAGGATGGGGAGAAAACGAAGCTAATCTCTTCTATCTCCACCATTTCCAGGTAACTGCAGTCTTTGCAGGATTACATAATCGTCACATTGTGCTCTGAAACCGCCTGGCGGTTTCCCTCTGCAATATTTTACACTTTCAAACAAAGCAACAGAAAACACTGCAGACAGAGGATCATTTACTCAGAAGGTGATTTTCTCCAGAGAGGAAAACAGTTAGATTGATTAAGACAGTTCTCAACATTATTTATTCTCTGTTTGCATTTAAACAATGAAACTTCTGCTAATTTATTCTGGAAAAGCAAAGCAGTTTCATCCAGCAGAACATCTTAAAATAATCCATTCGCATGTTTTATGTCATGGTTTAAACATAAAAAAATAAAATGTGTATGTTGCTTTCTTTAGTTTTGACACTGCAATGTTTTATGTTTTGTTTTGTTTTTGACACAATGGTGAATAGTTATGTATCATATGCTGTTCCTTCAGTTTTACAGCCTTGTAAATATGGGATGTATTGAAGTGAGACGTTTTTCTGGCTCAGTTTCCGTCTCACCTGCTGAGGAATGACCCGACACCTGCTGACCTGAGACCAGCGACCTGGAGCTCAGACCTGCAAAACAGAAAAAAACAAGAAAATCTGACTTTTAACATCTACCACAAAATGCTTCAACATGAAACATCCTGAAACAAAACTTAGTAGTCCTGTCACAATAAGCAATAATCAGTTCATTGCATGATAAATTAAAATGAGCTCAGTCATTTCTGTTTTTATGATTGTGTTTCTCTTTCTACCAAAAACTGGACGATCAAAGTCTTCAGTTTGGTGCTTTGGTCTCAACTAGCTCTTTATTTAAAGACTTACAAAGATGTCATTATTCATCTTATTTATTATTTATGTTGTTGTGTTTATTTATTTTGGGTATTTAAAACATTTTCCAGTTCTAGTGTTAAATTATAATTTACAGTTTATTGATCTTTGAGAATGAATTTGTTCTTGCATCGCGACAACTTCTGGGATAATTTATCAATTTGTTATTGTGACAGGAATAATTGTTTCTATGTCAATGAGATTTATAACCTAATGGGAAACAGCTAAAATACAAATAACAACCACAAAAACAACCTAAAAAAGTTTTAACACATACTTATACATTCCACATAATTGGTATGTGATTTGTTTCATTTCTGTTGTAAGTTTTATAACTAAAACTGATCATGATATACATATCGTTATCGCCACAGATCTCAATAGATATCAGGACATTAATTTGATTCCAAATCGCACATCTTATAGAGACTAGATGTTTTCGCTGCAGAACATTTAGAGATTCTGAGTCTTAATTTCTGTACTAAAACAAACCTGAATTCAAAAACAATATTACACAGAAGCTTTTAAATTAAAAAAACAAGTTTAGCTTGTTTACATTTACATTTTTATGCTTTTATTTTATCTTAGGAATTAGTGAAAAAAAAAAAAAAAAGCAGAACTGTGTGTCTGTCACTTTTTAATTTCACTTTTGGATCAATAAAAAATCTTTTTGAATTTGAATTTAAGCTATGTCCTTTAAAACATGTGACCAGGTCTGAAGAAGCAGCAGCTCTGTACCTTGGTAGATATCAAATTGCCCGGACATCAGGTTGTAGCTCATACCCAGGTGTGTGTGATGGTGAGTGTGGAGGTGTCGAGCAAACGACAAGTGGTTCCTCTCCCGTTCGATGTCTCTGTCTTCCTCAGGTGAACCCTTCTCACCAGGCTGGGCAGAAAACAGACAAACACTCACTTTGGGTCAAATGTTAAAGCTTCTGAGCTCACAAACAACAACCAGAACCAGAACCGGTTCTAAACCTACAACGATTCGTTGAGTCATGCTGGTAAAGAATCATCATGTTGTTAAAAGTATCTCCATTTTGTGACAGTTTGATAGGAGGAAGATAATCTGTGAAAAACTGATTTGTTTAATCACATACACAGCGCTGTCGGAAACAGCCAATCAGAGCCAGGAGGCGGGTCTTAGCGGGTCTTAGCATGCAACGAGCGAAGACGAAGAGAGGAAACGGAATTTCTGCGTAAACAGACATTTCAAAATAAGAGCATGAATATTAAGGACTACGTATTTGAAGAATTTCTAACAGTCGATAACAAACGTTAACACAGATGTAGAACTTAATTCAACTGAAAGTTCACAAAACAATTTAAATTCAGTAATTTAGAATCTGTCCAGAAAAATTCATTTAGGGAAGCTAGCAAAGTTAGCAATAACGACAAAACGAACAGTTAGCTTTGCTATTAGCGCATTAGCCAAAGTGACCACCACTGCTAGCTTACAATCACTGCTTCTGGATTTCTGCTGATTTTTACTTTATGTAACATGTCAGATTGTCAATCCAAGGGTATATTTATATAATTTCTGATAAAAACCACCGAATTTTTTTAAAGAATTAATGCAGAAATCTTAAAATTAAGCGTGTTCTGAGAACTTTTGACTGGACTTCAGCTGCCCTGGAGATACAGAGGCTCTTCATGGAAGAAGTGTTTATGTTTGACATTAAAGATGCTTAGTGCCAGGCATATGTTTAATCATGCCTGGTGTTTATGCAGTAAATGTCAGCCTAATTGCTTGAAGTTAGAATTAACTTTTCAAGAACAGATAAAACATCTGCTTCCTGTCGTGTTTGTCTTTCTTTTTATCCTCCGCTGTGGGGGGTTTCTGTCAGAGTAACCATCAGATCCAACATGTGAAGAAAAACAAACATCAGAGGAGCGTCGCAGTGTGAGTGTGGCCGTGAAGGAAGAGAGCTTTTCTCACAGCAGGGGATTTTCCATGGAAATGATGACTGGGCTGCAGCAGCTCCACGGAGGAAGAGGAGGAGGAGGACGAAGAGTCGCCCTTCAGCTTGCTGCTGGCCGGTTCTCCTCTGCCGGGCGGAGTCACCTCCGACTCCTCCCTGCCTGCCGTCTTTCCATACAGAGGATAGTGGAAACCTGGAGATCGGAACACAAAGCAGGAACAAATATTCCTGTCACAATACCAAACAGCTGGACGATGAATTGTCCCAGAAGTTATTGCCATAAATGATAATATCGTTGGTTTGAAGCCATAATGGTAATGGCTTAATGATGCAACAATACAAGTAAATTTTAAATTCTAATGAACGTTTAACACTGGAACTGGTTTTTAGCCAAAATAAATAAACAAAACGAAAGTAACAACAAATAAAATGAATTATGAAGTCTCTGTAAACAAAACTGTTCTTCAAAAAAATGACTAGTTGAGACCAAAACAATACAGAAGACTTTCTGGTAGACAGAGAAAAAAGAGAAAAATAATAAATCATGCAAATGGAAATTATTTATACTGTTTTAATTTATTATGTGATTAATTGATTTACTGATTTATTGCTTATTGCAACAGGCCTAGACACACAGAACTGTGGAAAAAGAGCAAATCAGTGCTGTATTTTCTACTTGTTGCTGCACACAGTGTTGAAAGCAAAACCTACAGAAAAATATGCAAAACACTTTGATTTTGGTTGGTACAAAGATTATTTAAATTAATTTTAAAATCAACAATACTAAGGTTAAATTAAAGCATTCCTGCTACGTTAGGGATGTATAGCAGTTTGAATTGTGACTAAAATCAAATCAAATTTAGCCAAAATCTTTACTATTATTATTAAAACTGTCCCCCCCCCCCCATGTTTTTAATAAAGGAGCCATCTTGTGATTATTTCCTGAAGGCGGAGCTTCAGAAAGAGCAGGAGATTTTAAAGAGACAGACCCAGTTTCGAGGTGGTAATTTAGAAAGTCAGTTTAATAGAGTATAAAATGGCACAATATGCCTGTAAACACATAATACTGCCCCTTTAAGCTGTGCATTATTTTTCATCATTGCCCTCTACTGGTCATTATATAAAATGCAGGTATTTTCCCTGTGGCTTCCTATAGTACGGATGAGATGTTACATTACGTTTCTGCGTTTATGAGAACATTTAGTCTAAATATGCAGGCAGCTGATGTCTGTCTGTTACCTGGGTAGTTGTGGACCAGCGTTGGAGACACTCCCCTGTAGGAGCCCCCGCTGCCCTCACACATTGCCAGGTAGGGAGAGTAGGAGATGTGCTGGTACTGGATGTAGGGCTGCTGGGGGGTCATGGGAGGAGACACTGCCGCCCTGGCATTGTGAGATTCCTCTGACAGCCCTCCAGTGGGTTCCTGGTCCTGGTCCTCCAGCCCCTCCTGTCGGTCTGAATCCTCCGTGTCAGTGACGGGCGGGAAGTCCTGGAGCCCATGAGCTCTGGGTTTTTTAGCATCTACGCCACCAGAGGTCATCTTGGCCCCAGCAGGCTCCACGGTAGCGCCCCACTCCTTCCCACTGCCCGCTTCCCCCTCCTCGACATTCTCCCCGTGCTGACTCTGAAGCTCTGAATATTTGCTGAGCGCGAGGCGGTGCGCCCAGGCGGGGCCGTCTGGGGACTAGATTGATGGGGACAAGTGTTGGTGCTGGTTCAGTGTTTCCCCTATAATTCTTTGTTAACAGTGGTGGGTGGCAGCCATTTTTCGGGTCAGCTCGACTTCGGTCCACGTCTCAGTCCTGCTTACATTGCCAGGTGCGAGGGCTAAACTTAGATACCGTTCTATTTAAGCATCAGCAAATTGTCTCTTTAGTGCTTTTTAAGGACAAGCGAAGGGTAATTTATGACTTTCATCTGTTCATTTGACAATTTCTCTCAACGGTGGCCCACCGCTGCTGAATGACTATAGAGGAAACACTGTAGTTGAGTGAACAGAGCCATAGACAGACCATCTATCATTGGCTCTGGATGAGATGTTGATGAAGGATGACGACGTTTCAACAGCAGGCGGCCATTCAGCAGTGAGATGTGAGGCAGAGAGTGGCGTCTCATACATGATTAAGTGAAGAGTTTAGAGCAATTTGGAGGAAAAACGAGCAACCTCTTCAACACGGCTCGGTTAAAGGGATGACACTGGTACGAAAACTGCACAAGCTTTTTGTTCCTTTACAGCTAAAGTTGGAAAAAACACATTTCCTCCAATAAATCTCACTCTAAACGTTAAAAGACATTTGCATTGGAAATAACTGAAGTAGTATATCAGAGTAGAGCTATAGCAGCACAGAAGCCACATGGTCCTTGATATTAGCACCTATTGTACACAATGTGAGGTTAATCTCTTTGTGACACTCAACAGCAGTCAGTAAAGCACACCAACAACACCATCAGCGGCGGCGGCGGGTTATAAACAGAGGGAGAAACTTACACTGGAAAACGAAACATTTGAGTCCAGATCTGTCTGACTGTTTGGATTGTGGAGGGATGAAGAAGAGGAGGAAGAGGAGGGTGACTTGATGTCATCACAGTCTTTCATTGAGACCTGGTGCTGGTCCACTATGCCACTGTGCACCACCTTTACGCCCAGACTCTGCCCCCTTTCTCCCCTTTCACTCATCTCCACATAGGAAAGAACTGGTTTGGCACAGCAACCTTTAGCACCATCCGGGCCTTTACCTAGCAAGGCCCCACTGGCTGAAACCCCAACCATATGTTTAACATCCTCAGTGTCCCTCAACCCTTGTCCCCTTTGCTTGGCAGTGAGGGTCTGGTCACAGCATTTGGAAGCCAGTAAAAGTTTCTGGTCCATGTACAGACCTCTGGAGTACTGGCCATAGTACAGGGACTGGGCCAAAGCCGTCTGGGTCTGACTCATCGCCAGCTGGAGCTGAGACTGAGGAGGCCCGTCACCTTTCTTAGAATCAGAGAAGTCGTGGGAGGAATTTTTGTCATCATCTTTAATGTCCTCTTTCCTATCTTTCCCTTTGCTGTCGTGAGGAGAGTTTTTATGGAAAGCAACAGTCCCACTGCTCTGCCTGTCTGGCTGCATGTACCCTTGCAGGTAGTAGGGATCGTAGCCATGGTAGTATGGGGACTGGGGCTCCTTCAAAGCTGTGGGAGGGGTTTTACTAGAGTTAGCATAGTTGCTATTGGAGCTCACCTCGGAGGACGACGAGGAGCTGGACTTGGACCTGAGTCCATCTGAGCGACACTCAGAAGACCCTCCATCATCCCCGGCATCTGAGATATCAGAGTAGGCAGGGCTGTCGTTCTTACTGCCTCCGTCTGCTGCTAGACTTGAGTCGAGTCTCGACGAGCCACCGATAGATGGACTGGGGGCATTGTCTGTGAAAGTGTAGACCTTATCAGCCTCTGCACGGATGCTGGCCATCCTGCTCTCCTGGCTCTCTGAGAGTCCGTTCATTACATCCTGTTTGCTAAGGTGCTCCTTCAGAAGACTTCCGGATATTTCCTTAATGCCGCCTTTAGGTCCAATTCCAACATCTTCCACTTTGATCACAGTACTGTCACCATTGGGAGTTCTGTTTGCTGGTTCTTTGTTATGTTTGTCCTTTATCTTCCGTTTTTCCTTTTTCCTGGTCTCTTTGCAAGTGACCATTGTGGCTTTGACGAGGTTTGGCTCCACTACGATGCTAAGCTTTGGTTTAATGGGTTTTAAGGAAAGGTTTTTACTAGTGAGGCCAATGGCAGCCACTGGGGATGACTGTTGTGGGGGTGCAACATCAGCTGTGCTGGTTGGATATGTCGTGTTGGGTATGGCAATCAGCTTCGGTGGAGCTGGAGCTGGAGCTGGAGCGATTGGACGGTTAGTTCTGGACTTGGACAGTTTTTCCACCTTCCCATTGGCTTTCTTACCTTTATCAGATGCTCCTCCCTTTTTATCAATCAGTCCTTCTGCTTCCAGTTTCGGCATCTCTACAGACATGCTTCTGTCTGGGATCATGCAGTTCTCTAAAACCACAGTCATGTTGGAAATGATAGGCAGATTGCTGAGGTCATCAATCAGACCATCTTTCAGGAGTGAGGTTCTTCTGGTTTTGGAATTGGCGGAAGGACTGTGGTCCGTGCTGAGGAGTAACCGTCTGTTCTTGGGTGACCCCACCGTAGTCACCTTGTAGAGAGGAGTGGGTTTCTTGGAGGTGCTGTGAGTGTTTGTGCTGTTCTCTGGGGGCTCATACGTCAAGTTGCTGATATTGTCCTCACAGTCTGATAGTCGATCCTCACTGTCTCCGTCCTTTGAGGGACCCAGCTCAGGCTTCCTCTGCTCCTCCACCTCCAGGTGTGCGTGTGTCTGGTGGTAGCGCAGACCGTTGATGTGCTTGTAGCGTTTAGTGCAGTTTGGATGTGGGCAGTCGATGAGAATGGGCGGGGGAGGAGAGGAAGCGCAGCCTCCTCCTGGATCCATGAAAGATGGGTCCGATTTGCCCAAAGGCGTCGAAGGGGCACTCCGGGATTTCGCTCGGATCCTCTTCCCATTCCCATTTTTAATGTCATCCGAGGAAACAAGACTAAGGTCCAAGTCGGCTGGTGGTTTGTTCTTTCGCTTCCCAGCAGGGATAGAGGAGGTTACGTTGGTGGCTTTAACATCATCGACCGTGAAGAAGGAAGGAGGTGCTCTGCCGTTGCTGTTAATGAGGCTCAGGCTGCCCCTCCGTCCTTTGCTGTGGATGGATCCTGCTACGCCGCCTCCTCGGCTCCGGTGGTGTGGAAGACCTCTGACTTTAGAGCCATGGGACGGCTCTATGCAGGCATGGGACGGCTCTATGCAGGGCCGCTCAGACATGGCCATTCTCATCCTTTTCCCTCGTCCGCGGCCGCCGGGGAATTCTGGATCACTGCAAGGAGACTCACAAAACCTGGAGAGACAGAAAGAAAGCAGATAGATTGATTAGATCAGACCCAACGCAACAGCCGTCCCCAGTGGCTACCGCAGGCCTCACTAGTAGAAACCTTTCCCTAAAGCACATTGAACCACAGCTTAGCATCATTGTTGAGCTGAACCTTGTCACACATTTACAAACCTTGTCGTGCAGCATCATTGTGTAGAGGGTCGCCTCCTCCACCAACAAGAACCCCCAAATGTCTAGAATCTCTCAAACGTAACATCATCAATGTCCAGTCATTGGTTAATCAAGTGTCACTATGTTGTAAAACAGAGATCCCAGAACAACACTGTGATTTAAATAATGCCACAAAAAACACAAGCCTTGTTATGTTAAAAGAGTCCAGTTTTTTGCAATGGGATCTGCTGATGGTCAGAATATTAGGAATGACATCCAGAAACACAGTCTTAAAAAGCAGTCGATGTCCTGGGGGACAGCATTTAAATTATACAATTTTAGATTTGGGTGAGTTTTATGTTGTGTTTGAACTGGAAACCCAAACACAACGTTGGCTGAACATTTTAAAATGATGAGCATTTGAGGTGCAAATGGAGGAACTTCATATTTTAACCAAGAATGAGCTGAAATCAGATTTCAACTCAAAGTGAACCACTTCACCCTGATGTTAAGCACAAACAGTTTTTTTTCCTGCACAAAGGCTGTTTTTATTTGATAAACATGAAAGAATCTGTAAAATCCACCATTATCTTGGTCTTTGAGTCGTTTCGTATTCACACGTCGTTCCCCTTTTACCTTGAAGTCTTTTGATGCTGTTCGCTGCTGCGCTTTGCATCTTAACGCTGCTTTTCCACACTCCAATACGTGCTGTTATTTATATCAGCAACCTGTCTGCTGCATCCATAATGACCCTTTAATGCAGTCATCGCAGCACTTTTTCCCAGAACCGGATGGCGTTAAATAATCCAGAGCAAATTCAGAGTTTAGATTTTTTAAGAAGACATCTCAGGTTTCCTGTGATGTTTGTAAATTTTTTATTTTTTTGCACAGTTGCTGCTGAAATATGTGGCAAAAACCTCCAGCTATTTATTTGACATTTCATCCATATTTCCTGCTTTTGTGCCTTTACTGAATAGAGTGACGGTGATTCAGAAACACATTTTCTGTAGAAGTTTGTCTGATTATATTTAATCTTTTTCACTTAATTCAGAAAATGAATCAACAAGAAAAAAAGGATCTTTATTCCATTGAACTACGTTATGAAACTGCATTCGGTCTCCGCCGAGAGACGAGTCGAAATGAAAAAAGCAATTTAGTCCCCACTTTTGGAGATTAAGCTGTAATTGCCATGACAACTATCACTTACATACAGAAGCAGTAATTGAAAGGTTTCAGGAGAGCGAGGGAGGCTCCGTCACGTTTCCCACTCAGCAGCTCTCAGTTTATAAAACAGTTTGGATGCAGAGCTGAGAGTGTTTTTATTAAAGCTCATCACCGAACAGCGGCTGAAACCCTCTGAGACAACTTACACCTTTAATCATCTTTGCAGCAATAAAGAAAAAACGAGTTTTTGCCCTGCGAACCGGAGCAGTGGTCATCGGTTTAACACCCCGGATCACAGTTTAAACTCTTTCATTGTGTTTATCTCCACCAGGAGGATTTTATAAGTGTAGAAACAGAGAGAAGAGGTTTCAGTCTGTTATTTCAGGACACCATTCCTGTTTACATCTGCATTTGATGCAGCCAGGTGCTGCTAATCAAACGCATTTATTAACTGATTGTAATCAGCAGCCGTGTTTCCATCCAATTGTCATGTGAACTTTTAAAATGTCACAAAAAAGAACAAAAAAAGGAAATGCAAATTAGTCGTTTCCACAGTTTGGAGTAGGGCTGCAGCACCGATTGCAGTTTTCTGGTCGATCTCTGATTACTGATCTTTAAACAGACCAACCTGCTAATTAATTTTTTTTCTGAAATGTTGCTAAGTATAACAAAAAAATTAACTGTTCACTGCAAACATACAGACATGACCTGGTGAGTCGGTCTGTCCGGCAAACCTCTCACTGCAGAGCAGAAGAGGACAGTGGCTGGTTTTTAGATCTTTGTTGAGGTAGAAAAGATAAAATCGGCTTCACATCTAAATATCAGCCGATCACCGTTTGATGCATCTTGTCTCTTACAGTCCAATGTTTACCTTGGAGGAGCCCAGTCGTGTTTGGTGCAGTCCAGCAGAGTTCCCACGTAGGTTCTCTTCCTCCAGGTAACGTTCACCACCAGCACACCTGTCAGGAGCACAACAGCGTTAATTGGACCACACAGAACCAGAACCCTCAGGTTAGAAATGCTGCAATGTTAAAATTAATTTAAAAAAGGCTGATCCTGGACCAGATACTTTAACCTCTGGTTCCAAAACCAGATTACTAATCCCAAATTAGCTGCCTTACAGGCAATGACTGTTTTATTGAAGATCTCTCTGCAGAGAGAGAAACCACACATCAGTGTGAATGAAAAATGAAACATTCCTCATTTATTTATAGGAACTGTAGAACAAACATTTGTCTCTCCCTTTCTTATAGAATAATGTTCAGACGGCGTCCATTACGTATTATTCTATTAAACTCACTAAAGTTGGCCTTTAATCAAAGAATGCTAATGGGTCATGGCTTCATTTGCTGTCTGACTGTTCTGGCTGCCTTTTCTAATTAAGGAAACCCTTCATGTGTCATAGCAACCTATTCCTGATGCAACTTTGATGTTTTTCCAGCACTAAAGGTGGGACAGCGTACCAACAATCCTGACAGGAACAGACACCACATCAGATTAAAACAGCTCTAAATACCAGGGAATAAAGCAGAAATGAAAAATACACTGAGATGCTTCTCAGGATCCAGTGAAACATGATCTGATGGATGTTCTCATTATTCAGTCAGGCAGGTGTTAGAACAGATTATTCCACTGAATATCGACATGAGCGATCCACGTTCTATGGCCTGCAGGATTCCTCAGTTCTGAGCTCTCGCTTGTTTCTGATGAAGAATGACGATGATGAGAGGAAGAAACAGAAAACAACCGGAAACAGAAACAACAAAGCAACAGAGCTGACAGGCGATGAAGAGGAAGCTGAGAGGATTTAAACAGGACGATGGTGAAGAGTTGAGATTTCAGGTTCCTGGAGGGTTTCAACATGGAGGATGGATGGATGGATGGATGGATGGAGGATGGATGGATGGAGGATGGATGGATGGATGGATGGATGGAGGATGGATGGATGGATGGAGGATGGATGGATGGATGGAGGATGGATGGATGGATGGATGGAGGATGGATGGATGGATGGAGGATGGATGGATGGAT